>CAKAOI010044267.1:0-15029 GCA_916701655.1 Sebastiscus albofasciatus | reverse complement strand
TGTTTGCAAATGTGCCTCCCTCAAATTGCACCTTGAGGGGATGGATAAAATAGTCTGCATTGAACTGAAATGAAGACAGGCAACCTTAATCCAAATGAGTATATGCTTCTCTTGCTAAAGACCTTGACTTTATTTAAGTGTTTATTAACTTGTCCACTTATTTTCTTTCCCCTAAAATCGACCATGTATAAAAAGTGCTACAAGTCTTACATTTCTCATTTGATGTAGATAAAAACACGTTAAAATTAAAGCTGAGAGTTGACACTTAAACCTCACAATCATTGTTTCATTTCAAACTCTCTTACTCCACTGTATATATGTTTTTGTAAATATGTATGTGTGTGTGATATGACACCAAATAACCTCCAACACAAAGGTGCATGTCCAGATTTAAGGCATACACTGGTTGGGTAGAGTGTTTTCCTACCTTAAATAGCCACTGTGAAGTACTTTTTACAAACACTGCATGTCAATCACACACACTGACACACACTCTCTCCCTCCGTGCCTCTACCACACACACACACACACACACACACACACACACACACTCACACTTCGACCTGATTTTTGGAGCAAAAGAGCTGAGGTCAGAGGTGAACAACTGTGGGAACGCGGAGGTCCCGTAGCGTGAAACTGTCACCGTCCTGACAAACTGGCCTGTAACATAAACAAGCGCACATACATCAGCTCGGGACAATACCCCCGAGAAGAGAGCACAATACCACCTCCACCACTCCACACTGGGCCTGAAACAATACCACACACGCTGAAACAACATCAGAGCCGGGTCTAAGGCAACACGGCACTGGGTAAACTGAAGCAACGCCATTCGGTGAGCGGCACCACACAATGCCTGCAATGGGAAACGATCCATCAGGTGCTGACCACAGCGAAGTTCATGTCTCAAAGTGTGGGGTCTTTGTAAGATTGGACGAGGTGCACGGAGGTGAACAAGCCCTTGTGAGCACCGTGTGAGTCCTGCTGCATGTTTAATGTTTTCCTTCAAGACGAAAAGGCAGTTAGCCTTTAAACTCACAGAGAAGCCTACACAGATTTTACACCTCTGTGTATATACATATTTATTACTTATCTATACATACTACATTCCTGTTTTCACTTCTGTGTACAATATAACTTCTCATCACACATATACATACTACATCCTGTTTACATTCAGTTTTCCCATCTGAAATACTGTCATCAACTAAACTATAAGTTTACAAATTTATATTTACATTACTATTTTATATTTACTTTTGTTTATATTTATTTTAACTGCACTATTTTATGCCTTGGATTATCATTTTGCTTTTCCATTTCCTTGTGTGATTTCCACTTTTATGTATACATATTTTATGAACATTGTTGAAGGAACTTGAGACCAGTGATTTTCATTGCAAATGACTGCTTTGATGGAATTGACAAATGACAAATAAAGAACTTTGAACACAATCAAATATAATGGCATGGCACGGAAAATTGGCATAAAAATAAAAGTAAATATGTCATTATTTCTGACGCATTATGGCAGTCCAACTCTCAAAACCCTTAAACCTGTGTTGTTCATGGGCGCAACAATCTAATCTGTTAACAACTCTTTGGATAAAACAATGAATCATGTGGTCTTTAAAATGTCAAAACAATGAAAAATGTCCCTCACAATTTCCCAGACCACAAGATGAGGCCTTCAAATTGCTTGTTTTGTCCAATCAATGGTCCAAAACCAAAGGTTTTCAGTGACATACAACAGAAGAAAAGCAGCTGGAACCAGTAAACGTTTTGCATTTTTGCACGATAAATGACTTAAACAGTCAATCCATCATGAAAATTGTTGATTTTGTTGGTTGTTCAGCAGCATCTTCTGCTCAAGTCAAAAGCAGACACAGCGAGTTAAAATCAATACACAATTGCAGCTTTTCACCTGGATTCAGGTTGAACTAAATGTCAGTGGTTGCACAATATTTCCTGATGAGAACAGGAGCGAGTGTCCCTAATATTTTGTTTGTGTATCCCAGCTGGCTAAGCCCAGTGTTGAGCCTGTGTGGTTTGTATCCTAATAGGGGCTACCTCAGACTGAGGCCTGGACCGCAGCCACAGGGCTATTCATGCTTTGTGACCTGATCCGCAGATGCCTCTAAATCCTGCATGCTCACTGCTATAAATCTCTCAAGACCCGTAAACACACAACACACACACTCACACTCAAAGGCAGACAGATCAACACACACATAGACAGACATTAGCGCGCAGAAAAAGGCCCACACACACACAAACACATATACTGGATGAACGCCCAGTGACCAGGGCAAAAGGAAAAAATTAAAATCATGTGCAGCATTGCATGCATTCAGCCCAACGCATGGAAAATTCCCATCCAGCAACTTGAGAGGAGAGCAAAGTGAAGGCTACATGCTGGTACAGAGCGCCCTCATGTGTCCATACAGGTGAACCCCAGCTGCTTCAGTCATTCAATACGCTGTGTGGATGATGAAACCACTCAATGGGCGATTCTTTTTCATCAAGTAAAGAGCCAAGCATTAAGAGGGTGGAGGATAAAAGGCATATATTGATTTTTCTCAAATACTGCCTCCACTGGACAATAACCTTCATCATTCATTTATGAATTCGATCAAATTAATCCTGAACAGATGGCACACAAGTCGATAGATGACAGTGTCCGAGACCAAGGCCCGAGTGTACGAGGCAAGTGGGGAGATATGCAGTCACTTCTATATCAGCAAGATTTATTTTGTTGGATTGTGTGAGTGTGTGTTTGAATACTCCCTCAGGATATCCAAAAGCCAACAGAAATATTCATGGGTATACTGTAGGTTTGGTTTCAGAAGCAGGGGACACACAATTAAGTCAGACAGAGCTGCATCGATCAGTTGTCGATTATTTGCAGCCCTACAGACCTAGAGGTTCTTCAACCAAAACGTATTTACTGTATGTGTGTATATGTGTATTATTTGACTAACACTTAACTAATCTTAACTACAAAGAGAGAGGGGCAAGAAGACGTGCTGATTGTCTATATAGACTTAGTGCTGCACTCAAGTGTAAACACAAGAAGTGACAGAAATAGTTGTGTAAAGAAAGAAAAGAAAGCTTGAGAGAGAAGGAGAAACCCAGCTGGCCTTTTCACCTCCACACAGCTGGCCAATCACTGCAAGGCGTGAATGTCAGATTGTCAATTTCGGGAAGTTACAGACATTTTCAGACGCAGTCCCCCCAATTCTGACGCCAGAAAGGTGTGAGAATGGAAACCACGCTCCTTGAACTATACATGGCATTTGGATCCCAGGTTCATCAAAATATTCAATTAGATAGAAGGCCTTTTTTTCACAGCAGACATTTGGACTTATAAATCATAATAGGAAAGGCACAGGTGTTACTAATAACATAGAACTCAGCCATCGTTCATTTCATCAATCACACCTTTGCTTTTACTGCGACGTGTGTTAAAATGTCTGCCGTGAAAAAAGGTCTATTGCTACAGGATGATGTAATGCTGTCACGAGATTACAGGGTCAATATACTGTAGGTTTCACTGCAGATATTTTGACTTGTCACAGCAGGAAAAGCACAAGCGTAGAGCTGTCCTCGACCAAAGAAATTCAACTAACACACATACATTTCTGTCGACTAATCAATTAGTTGATTTAATCGACAGATCTGTAAAACTGAGTTTCTCCACAAAGAATTCCACTTTAAATCTTGTGTTTACCAGAGATGTGCTTATAATTTTCTTAGAAATAAGTCATTCAGCATGAAAAAGCATACAAAATGACTAATTGCTTAGTGTCCAAGTTAACTGTGTCAGTGAGCCAATATGCACAATACCAGCTGTCAGTTATGTTGTTATTACTCCAGTGCTGTTCATGCTATGAGAAGTCCTAATGTATGCTGTGAAAAGGGGTCAACAGTGGAGAAAGAAAACATTAAAGTTGTCCCTGTGGATGAACCGGTTTAGGGAAAGGTGTTGTTAAACTAACACGATTTCTTTGACATATTTCAGCACATACCTAGAATTACTTAGGTATGATGCAGTTATACAGGCTTCAGTTTCAACAGAAAAGGAGAGTCGAACACAATCTTGTGAGAGACGTGTTGGGGAAAAGGAATAGGAGCTAACGAAGCAGCAGAAGACTTAATTAATAATTTGTGAACTTTAATTCCATATGCGAGTTATAAATATCACATTATGGCAATGAGTGAGAGAGAGAGAGAGTGAGCCTTGTTTATTCAACGGCACCATGTGATCACCCTATCTCTATTCTTCTGATAGGAGCAACACAATAAATCCTGCTCTACCTGAGGTTGCATGCAGAGCAGGAGAACATGGCTATTATTATATCCACGCATTGAACGTTTTTATTTATGTGCCTTTTCTGCATGAGTTTGTTATTTATTTCCACCTCCTGCTGCAGCACTTTGTTACTGTTGTCCACCGCCTTGCCTCCTCTCTCCACACCCTCCTTCTCCTCCTCCTCCTTCCTCCTCCTCAGTCTCGGGGTGTGTGGGTGAGACAAGCTGAGCCTTGCAATGTATGCTTGATCTGACGGGAGACAACTGCAACTAAGCCAGGGTGGATTGCATGGATGTGGGCTTGGGTGACAAAGAGACCTGATCATCAACTATCTATTTGGGTTTTACTCTGATTTAGGGACATTTAAAGCGTGGGGTTCGGTTCTGGACGAGACAGATATTATTATTATTAGAGAAATGATTCAGACTCCGGAGAGCGGGGCTTGTAGACTCGGGGTGCTAGTAGTTTTCCACTGAGAGGTTGCTGACTGAATACAGAGAAAGACAGTGTTTGTTCCACCTCTTGCATGATCTATTCAATCGCCGTTACTTTCCCCCACATCTCTTGTTCAACCTTCAGTGCGTAGACATCATGTTTTGCAACATTTCTACTTTATTTCTTTCCACCTCCCTCCCTCTCCTTCTCCCTCTCAATTCCTGAATAGCGCTGCCAGAAATAATCGCAGACGAGCCAACACCCCCACCCCCAAGTAACGGTGTCAACCAACCCACCCCATCACTGCACTTCATGCCACTGGTACCATGACGACTGCTTAGGCTCTGCAAAAGCCCGTACCCAACACTAGCCCATCCCTCCCTCGGTGCCAGGATAATGCAGCCTTTACATGTTTTAGTGGAACAGACGAAGACTGATGATTTTCTTTCTACAGGAAAATGTTTCTGAGATTTTTTTGCATGTGTAATAACGGCTAAAAATGGAAAATTGTGCTTTTTTTGTATCATTTATTCAGGCTTACAACAGGATTGACAGTGACCTAGTTGCACACTTCCCACATGCCCCCTCCTCGCTAGTCTTCCCGAGTCTACAGCCGGCAGCATGCTGGAAAGTGGGGGTCTGTCTGTGTTGTAGGATCAAAGTGGGGGCTTGTGTGTTAGTATGCTTCCATAGCATGTTAGAAATGGTCTGGCAAAACAGGCATTTGGTGCTGGAAAGTCAAGATATTGTATAAATCATGTTGATCGCCACCAAATTTTAATGGATCGTTTATTGTGCCACACCCCACCCCTCCAAAAAAGTTCATTCAAATCCATCGCGGACAAACCAACAAACCAACAAACAAACGCCGGTGAAAACATAACCTCCTTCGTGGCCTTCGGCCTTGGCGGAGGTAAAAATACACATGGATGATGGTGCAAGCTGCATGGAGAGGGTGGGCAATCGTACTTGGGCAGCTTGGCGGAGGTCTGCGCTCTTCGAGTGCCATTCTATTATCAATTTAGACGACGTAATTGTGTATCACGATCGATATCTGATTTCATCACGATATGATTCCATTGAAAGGTTAAGGTTAGGGTAAGTTATCATATTGAATTCATCACCCAGCCCTATTTACAAGGATATAAAATGGTGAAAAGCAGCAAATCAAGTATCACAACTGTTAATTTTCTTGAATCATTGAATAACCGAATAATCATTTAAGCTCTAAATTGCACCAAAACTTTGAAAAGGAACAGAATAGAAGCTAAAATGCATCATTGTGCAGCTATCATTGTCAGCATCGCCAGGACCGAAAACAACAAGAGGTTTGAAGGAGTATAGAAAAGCCTTAAGTGGCCACAATATGAACATAAAGCTTCATGTTGTTTAGTTAGATTGAACATCCCACAGACTGTACACAGACACACTGCCAGTGCACACACACACACCCACACCAGCTCCTATCAACACTGTCCCATCACTATACCCAGCTGGCTGGCAGCTGTAAGTCCACAGCTTTATTTCTCGATCACATCCTCCATATCCATGGAGCACTGTACAGTTAGTGTGCCAAAGGTCACCGCCTGCTGCTGTTGTTGCTGCTGCTGCTGCTGCTACTTTCTCTCCCCCCTCAACATGCAATTTGTCTGACCTGGTTCGAGCCGAGATCGGCCATAATCCAGCAGATCTGTCCAGACCACAAGGCTCTCTCCCCTCACTCTGTTTACAGAGTAAGCAGAGGTAACCTGGAGAGGACTGGAGGCATGCACACACAAAACACGTTGACACATACAGTACACTCACAAAGACAGGTACATATACACACACGTTCATGTACAAAGGCATATGAAAAGGAAAGAAATTCTTGTCACTGTTAAAGCGAGCAAAAACTTTAACAACTCTGAACTAATGTTACGGCCTACGAGTGGACTTTGACTCTCTGAAAAGCAATGTTGCATCTGTCTACACTCCTGTCTGTCAAGGTTGACAAGTCAGGTTTGTTTATATAGGCTCACCACACGCATGCCACCTTAGAGCCAGGCTTATACAGACAACAAGCTTTCCCAGACCAAACCAAATCTACAAATCAATATAAAAATGGATGAAACATTTGAGGGCCAATTCAAACATGGATTTTATAACCGTATATGTCCACTCATACTGTACATATTTCAGTCTTGACACACAGATTTAAAGGCAATGCACACCTTTTACAACCAATATGACAGGGACCTTATGCACCTGCTATGAATGACTCAAACCTGAAAAAGCAACGTGATCAATCCTGATGCCATCTCCTCCGAGGGCATGGAGACCCTCCAAAGCTTTCCATGTGGAGGCAGAAATGTGTTCTGGGTTATTCTGGGAGGAGGTCAGATCCAGGAAGCCAATTCACTTAATTAATCACACGTAAGTGTTTATTACAGGAGCTGCTGAGTCACCCTCGATGTCCATAATTAGCTAAATAAGTATGTGTAAAAAAAAATGAATTAGGAGCAGCGTAAGCTCGAAAGATACACAGGCTTTGTCTTCGTTAGAGAAAAACAAGTTAGCTGAAGTCTACTCCAGGACTGTCGCTTCTGTAAAAAAAAATCTCTAAAAAATGAATCTCTCTTCTCTTTTATGCAGCGAAAGCTGCTGGGTCAATTCAAATATTCTGTCTGCTGCACAGTAAAAAAGATATTTATTTCCCATTTCCCAAGTTGCAACTCCATTTCCAAATCCAAAACAAGATGGTTGCTCATTTTATAGAGTAAGAGTCCAGAAAAAATATATTTAACAAATATAAAATAATGGAAAAAACATTAACATGGATAACTCCACCTGATAAATAAACTTTCTAATTTTAGTTCAAATTATACAAATTGAACAAATTAGTTACAAGAAACAAATTAGAGTCACAACTTGGGGAATGGGATAAAAATCTTCTTTACTGCACAGCAAACTGAATATTTTTTTTTATCCTTATGGACAAAGGAGTCTTTGAGGATTCTGGAAATACCTTCAAAAATGCAGTTAATGTTGTTAAACAACCCGCTGGGTTTTAGAAAGATTGCCAGGGATTTATCTTTCAGAAAAACAGATGCTTAGCTCAGTGGCTCGAATGTTATGATAATACATGAGAGGAACAGACTGGGGCTATGCACTTCTGCACAATGATGAATTGTGCATTAGGACATTAGAGTATGAAAGGCCTGGTTTGTCGATCAAGCTGCTATACTAACAAAGTAAGATGCTCTATTTATTATGTTATTTAGTCAGACCTAAAATGGACTTGACCGCATTGCTAGTTGACCATATGAACTCAGAACTGGACTGAATCAAATTCAAAGAGACACTAAGCCCATGTGGTATTTACTGTACGTTCTTTACTACATCATTTCATCTCTGTAGGCTGCACCTGTGGACAAAGTCTCATTTTGATCAAGGTTGATCTTTTGAAAGTAGCTCTTCATTTCAAGTTTAGGGTAGAGGGGCTAACTCAATGGAGTAATTACATAACACAAAGAAACCCCTCTCTGTCTCTGTCCAGCCGCCCAAGACTGGGCTCCTTTCATCCAGTGAGGGAACATGGTGACCGGAGAGCGAGAGGCACGATGGAGTCTGCCCACCCCTTTCATAGACTCAGAACAAACACTTGCTATTGTCTCTCTTGGTTTGTGTGTGCATTTGTCTTCACCGTCGTTACCCCGTGGTCCTATATATGCATTAGATCAATAAAGCTCAGCTAGGTCAACCGCCTTGGCTATAGCCCCAGGATGACCCTCTGTCTGTTGACCATATTGGCAGGATTGCACAGGTAAGTGATTTTGACCCCCATATGTTCACCCCAGCAAATCCTTACACGAGGACGGCTTACGGGAACCCAACCACCCACCCCCCCCCGCACAACCCTATTTTCAGCCGCGACCCCGTAACCCTTGACCTCAGAAATATTGAGGCAACATAACACAGCAAACATTCGAGCCCATTCCTTTGACTGTGAACACAGCTTGACCTGCATATTCACAGGGTGCCTTGAAAAACAAGCAACTACTCAGATTGCAAAAAAACAGGCAACTGAGGTTAATGCTAGGACCAGAGAAGGGCCTGTGGCCCTCAGAGGAGAGATGTTTCTGAATCTCTATTTTATCATATGGGTTCCTCAGCTGTTATTGGATCTAGTGGTGTCTTCAAATGGGGTCGAGTTTACAGTGTTCATGAGTAGAGTCCATATGGACGCCCCCCCTCTTGTGGTATTCACAACCTTGTGAGTGGAAAGTTTCTGAAAGCTCAGAGTTCACAAGTTGTGACATGTTTGTTGGCGTTTTCAGAAATGGCGGAGGCCATGGAAGTACATTTTTCGGTGCATAATAAGTTAATATATTGTTATTTTAGTGGTATATTTTAATTCTTCGTAATATGTCTGAGGAAAATGTTGATATTCCCAACGGCCTCATCTTTTTCCTCTGTCATTATGCCATTGCATTTCCTGCATTATGTAACTCGCTTGCTAAATTGTTTGGCTTCTAGATGCCGACAGTAACGTTAATATTGCCGATGCTTAGCAGCGGTGTTCTCACGACTTAACCACTTGAATGCCAAGCATATCATGCACACGATTTTCCAATTTTTACCACGGACGTTCTGCACCTGCGTGTGATGAAATAACTCTCCTTACACTGAAAAATCTAAGCCGACGGACGCTCACTGACGGCCACAAACTGTCCGACGGTCGACCATCGGCTTGGTGTGTCAGGGCGTGTCAGGCGTGCCAATACGCATTAGCATATGTTTTAATGTATTACAGTAGCACATATTATTAAAGGCTTTTTATTTTTACTATCTACTGCATACTGTATGAGTGCTTGGAATTAGATTTTTTCATGCCACACCTTTCCCATGGACGAGGGCATTCCTCCTTTTTAAAATTATTATTGGATGTACTTTCACAGATGATAAATGTAAAAAATAAACCGTGGACATGCATATTGGGGCAATAAACTAGCAAAAACAAATTTTGCAAGCCATGAGGATATTAAAGAGACATTATTGTCACCAAGCAGGAGGCCTTCCTCTTCTGTGGGAGGGGGTTGGTATGAGGAAAGGACTGTCTGCGCTTTCAAAGATTTTGTCTTTAATCAGCGGATCTGCTGGAATTAGAGGTCTGTCTGAGCCCAAACCCCCCTCCCTTACCCCCTTCCATCCCTGACAACGTGAGAAAGGTGTGTGTGTGTGTGTGTTTGCGTGTGTGTGTGTGTGTGTGAGATGGTCAGGGGGGTCTTCAACCATGGGACCAGAACGACATGAGCTGCCACATCAGGCTCATAAAATGCACCCTTTGGCAAGCCCAGAGCAAATGCAGCTTAGCATAATTCAAAAATACCAGACGGTGTGTACTGTGGTGCACTGCTAAACCCGCAAAGCAGCTTTCTCCCTCTCATCTCTCCCTGCCCCTCTCCTCCATCTTCCAAAAAACACTTCCGCACAAACAGGAATTAATGCCACTGCCAAACAGCCTATTTCTTCAGAATAACAACGTGTCAGGCCATCAAAAGTTGTCGGGCTTAGTTTTGCTTATTAGAGGACTCATTAAGTGGAACAGGCCACAGCTAACGCCACAGAAAAGCCGGGATAAATCCAATATTTTGTTTTTCTGCAAGTAAATACTGACAAAATGTAATACATTTCAAAATGCTTTGGCGCCAACATTAATCATCAACACATATGAACCATGAATATACATGTATTTGAAGTCCACTTCTTGTACTAAGGCTGGTTCAGAAAGAATTGACAACAACTTGAATCAAATTCAGCTACATGCTGTGACCTGAATCCAAATTACACCTCACCACATCTGCAATAACATCAAAAACTGCACGGCATACTGATAGTGCTGGCATTGATTTTAGCTGATAGAAGGATATGATGTCAGTAGATGGTTGTGACAGACCAGTGGTCAGTGTGATGTCTCCCCTTCAGCCAGCCCAAATCCTTGTAATATTAAACCAATCAAATTGTTTATACAAATTCTTCTCTGTGCATGTATGCATATGGTTGAAGGGCTGGATTGGTAAATCCTTCCCTCTTGTAGTGTTTAAGTGTTAATGAGTTTATGGTGCTTCATCGTGTCACTGAATGTAATCCACTTGACTGAACATGCAATGGGTCTCGATGACGTTCTGACTCAACCACATTGTTTGCAATGCTTATGAAGAGGTGAAGAGTGGAGCAGATGGCAGCAGAACAATAGTATGGGAGGACATACAGTATGACAGCCTGGTGCAGCTTAATGCAATATAAAACAACAAGCTCAAATATGAGCTGCATGAAATCTCCTACCTGGACGCCCCGTAGAAGCCGAATGCATCGCTCCTTGACGTCATCAAAGGGACACCGTTTGGACAGCATGAGGAGGTGAGCCAGGGTGTCATTCAGGTCGCTGTTGGGAGGGCTACCCGAGGCTGGGGGCGACGGGGCCAGTGACGGTATGGGTCTGATGGCCTCCACTTTCCTCATGACGTCCTGGCGGATGTTCTCCATGACTTCGGTTCTGGAGATGGCATCCCGGCTGCCCAGCCCATTCCACATCCCCAGAGACTCCTGGTCCTGCACTTCCATCTTCTGATGTAGGACTAACGTTTGTGCTGTCTTACAACAGGCTACGCAACAAATAAAACAGTCTATGTTTACATCAGAGCGTTAAAAACACAACCTTATAATGTTTTAGGTTATTCTAATGTGCATGCACCTACTGTATAATATCACAGAGTCAAATAGCATTGCAGGAATTAGAGCCTGACTGATAAATTGGACAGCCGATACTATTGGCCGATAGATATATTGTATCAGCACATATGTCAGCTGATAAGTAACAAGAAATTGCAGAACATACCTGTATATGTAAAAATGGGTGTGCAAATTATTCGCAATTACATACTCTGTCCACCAAGGAGCACTTACAAGCTTATTTTTCTGTTTTGGTTTAACGGTTTAACCCATCTGTTTGCAGCATATATTAGAAATAAAAGTACATACAAGCATAGAACAGCTGCATTATCCAAATTGTTACATTTATGAAAGGTACCCTACCGATCCCTCTCCCCCACCCAACACACCCCAACCCGCCCAACCATCTCCATTGTGCCCTTAAGTCCAAATCTGCACTAGAGTGATTGTCCCAAGTTTATTTTTCAATTGCAAAATGTCACATCAGTAAAAGACATGAGCAATATGGATAAATCCTCCATCTATATATAGTATTTTTATTATAGGGCTGTCAAAGTTAACGCAATAATAATGCACCACTAACCTTTAATGCATTAACTCAATCAATCTTTCAGAGGTTGTAGCAGGCTTTTAAAGCTAGAGTGAAGATGCTGGCATCATATGAAACTACAAAACCAATCCATTGGTACCAACCATGTCATACTAGCACGAAGGAGGCTAAATAACACTCCAAACTTACGCTGAATTTTGGCGAGGAAAAACTGGCATGGCCATTTTCAAAGGGGTCCTTTGACCTCTGACCTCAAGATATGTGAATGAAAATGGGTTCTATGGGTACCCACGAGTCTCCCCTTTACAGACATGCCCACTTTATGATAATCACATGCAGTTTTTGGGCAAGTCATTGTCAAGTCAGCACACTGACACACTGACAGCTGTTGTTGCCTGTTGGGCTTCAGTTTGCCATGTTATGATTTGAGAATATTTTTTATGCTAAATGCAGTACCTGTGAGGGTTTCTGGACAATATTTGTCATTGTTTTGTGTTGTTAATTGATTTCCAATAATAAATATATTACATTAAAAAAATAATAATTAATTATAAATAAATAATAATTTGCATTTAATTGCGATTAATCATGGGCAATTATGCAATCAATCAAAAGAAATAAGACAGGAATGTCTGGTTTTAAATAATCCTGCAAATGAAATATGACGAATCAAGGTGTTTCATTATAATGATAAAATATATATATATATATATATATGGGTAAATTTCATCATATTGCCTGCACCTACTCTCTAAATATCTTGGTCACAATCCCCAAAAATGTGTTCCCTTAAAAAACTAATTTAATGGATTTTTATCAGGTGCTATGTATTTATGTAAAGAATAAACAAAAATATCAGACGATGTATGCATCTCTTATCTGATTTCTTAACATTTCTTGGCATGAATACAGGGATTTAAACCCACATCATGCTAAAATTAAATAATTTAAATATTGATATTTGGTCTGTTTACCAGCTTCCAAGAAAAAAAAGCTTGGTTAACAGACTGTTTACTGATGTTAAACCACACCAATAATCTGGCAATTAAAGTGTTATTGCCACATAGCTTTTGTAAACCGACGTTGGTTTATTATTATTAGACACAATCATGCCTGAAAATGTGCAAATAAGCAACTTGTCAGTCAGCTAGTGATTCCATTCAATCTCTTCCTGGCTTCCTAAATATATATCTATATAGAGATATATATATCTATATTTAAAAAATATAGATATATATACACATACAGGGTAAATTTCATCATATTGCCGAACCTACTCACTAAATATCTTGGTCACAATCCCTTAAAAAACAAATTTAATGGATATTTTATCTGTTATCTGATTTCTTAACATTTCTTGATATGGATACAGGGATTTAAACCCAGATCATGCTGAACATTTAACTAAATATTGATATTTGGTCTGTTAAAAGCCTGGTAAACAGACTGTTTACTGATGTTAAGCCCACCATAATCTTTCAATTAAAGTGTTATTGCCACATAGCTTCTGTAAACCGACGTTGGTTTATTGTTAGTGACTTTTTATGAAAGTATTAGACATAATCATGAATGAAAATGTGCAAATAAGCAACTTGTCAGTCAGTCAGCTAGTGAGTCCATTCAATCTGTCCCTGGCTTCCTCTCAAGCTGCCCGTTAACAAAGACACCAGTAAAGTACAACACAACAGCGGTCATAACATACATAGATAACCTTTCACTGTGGACCAAAAACAGAAGCTGTCATTCTCTAAATACTCACTTTATCCTCATTCTCTGGTGCAGGTCTTCTGCTACTGGACGCCTTGTTGACAGCACACTGACCAGTTAACATTAGTCCCACCAGGGTAAGAAACGGCTTGACGGTTAACATTTTCATTGACAGGACGCGCCGGCCAATGAGATGAGTCTCTGGGCGTTCTAGGGGCGGGGTCGTGGGGCATTCTGACATATGATTGGTTGCCAGGCTTGCGGGGGAAGGTTTTATGGGAGTTGGATTCTCTTCGTTCGGTGTGTGTTCTGGAAGGTAGAGCTTAAGAACTACATCTCCCATGATACATTTCGATTTCGTGGGCAGCAGCCCCCCTCCCTTCTGTTGTTTATCAGAAATAACTGAGACAGGCTGAGGAGAGAGAGAGAGAGAGAGAGAGAGAGAAAGAGCTGGTAGCAGTCTATGTTGCTGCCTGCCATAAACTGAGGGACAGGGACATAAACTTAGGGACAGGGACAGTGACACAAACTGAGGGACAGGGACATAAACTAAGGGACAGGGACATAAACTAAGGGACAGGGACAGTGACATAAACTGAGGGACAGGGGCATAAACTGAGGGACAGGGACATAAACTAAGGGACAGGGACAGGGGCATAAACTGAGGGATAGGGACATAAAATGAGGGACAGGGGCATAAACTGAGGGACAGGGACATAAACTGAGGGCCAGGGACATAAAGTAAGGGACAGGGACATAAACTGAGGGACAGGGACAGTGACATAAAATGAGGGACAGGGACATAAACTAAGGGACAGGGACAGGGGCATAAACTGAGGGATAGGGACATAGACTGAGGGACAGTGACATAAAATGAGGGACAGGGGCATAAACTGAGGGACAGTGACATAAACTGAGGGACAGTGACAGTGACATAAAATGAGGGACAGGGACATAAACTGAGGGACAGGGACATAAACTGAGGGACAGGGACAGTGACATAAACTGAGGGACAGGGACATAAACTGAGGGACAGGGACATAAACTGAGGGACAGGGACAGTGACATAAACTGAGGGACAGGGACATAAACTGAGGGACAGGGACATAAACTGAGGGACAGGGACAGCTGTCTGCATCTTGTTGTGAAAATTATTATTTTTTATTTTATTGATGTTAATGAAATGTAACTATTGTAAATTTTCATCATTTGAATATGCTTCGGCAATATGTACAGTGTTACATCATGCCAATAAAGACATTTGAATTGAATTGAGAGAGAGAGAGAGAGAGAGAGAGAGAGAGAGAGATGTTG
>CAKAOI010044253.1:0-28833 GCA_916701655.1 Sebastiscus albofasciatus | reverse complement strand
TTATCTAGCTGGAGCTACAGTGTGTGTTTCTCCACATAGTAACAAAGCTTCTCCAGCATTGTGAGTGTGTGTGGGTGGTATTTAAAGGAATGCCACGTGTTATTTGGCAAAGCTAAAACAGTTAGCTACTGATGGTCCAGCCTGGAAAACACCCACTTTACTGTGGAGTCACAGCTGCTGTCTGGCTGCAGCACCGTTACCGTAACAGCACGGTGCTCGGGCTGGTCCTAACATAGTTACAAAGGAGGACGGTCTGCAGGACAGATAATGATGCACTATACTCATCTTTAACAGTCTCTTCTGCACTATATCCACTTTTTTAATAGTCGTGTATCACAGCTGTTACCCTGCACTATATTCACTTTTAACAGTTTTCTTCATCTCCTTGTATTTTTATATCTGGTATATATTTTTGTACTTTGCACTACTTACTTTTTTACTGCCTTTTCACTAACATGTTTTGCACTATGGAACTGTGATGCTGGAAACTTGATATTCCCTCGGGATCAATAAAGTTACTATCTATCTATCTATCTATCTATCTAACTATCCATCTATCTATCTATCTATCTGTCTATCTGTCTATCTATCTATCTATCTGTATGTATATCTATCTATCTGTGTCTATCTATCTATCTATCTATCTATCTATCTGTCTATGTATCTGTCTATCTATGTATCTGTCTATGTATCTGTCTATGTATCTGTCTATGTATCTGTCTATCTGTCTATCTGTCTATGTATCTGTCTATCTGTCTATCTATCTATCTATCTATCTATCTATCTACAATCTGAGTAAAAACAGTAGTAATTTTGTATGCAATCAGAACAGTAGGATCCGCATTTACATTTATTACAGTTAAAGGTCCCATATTGTAAAAAGTGAGATTTCCATGTCTTTTATATTATAAAGCAGGTTTAAAGTGTTTTATAAATACTGTTAAACTATCAAAACGCTCAATATACGGAGAAATACACACAGCTCCTTTTCAGAAATTTTGCATTTGAAACAAGCCGTCAGGATTTCTGTCCATTTGTGATGTCACAAATATACAATATATATAGATCATCACAAGGTTTTTAAACATAAGCATTCTAAATGTGTCCCAGTTTATTTCCTGTTGCAGTGCAAGGCCCATGGAAAGGAGGATGGGTCACGGGCGGACATTCAGATCTTGAGGTATGGGGTATGACACATGCGCAGTGTAACTGAAGCTGTGTTGCGATTGGCTCAACTTCGGCGAGTGCAGGTGAGATTTTACTGCGCATGTGCTTATACCCCCGGAGATATGACGCGTGACCCATCCTCCTTTCTACAGGCCTTGTTGCAGTGTATGTGAATGACATCAGCTGACAGGAAGTAAACATGGATCCAAGCTGTTGCCTATCAACGCAATTCTGTTGAAATGCACTAAAATGGAGCGTTTCAGACAGAGGATAAATACAGGTATATTCGGGCAGACAATATGAGGAAAATACAGTTATTTTTTTAACATTACAGCATGTAAACGTGTTCTAGTAGAAACACAAAATACAAGTAGAACCTGAAAATGAGCACGATATGGGACCTTTAACATCAACATCATAGCACTACTTTGAGAGGGCGAATCCATACAGTGTAACAAAACATAATATAGCACAATATTTATTATGCAGTTAATATAAATACTCACACTTTAAAGTAAATGTACATCTTTGTAAAAAATAATATAAGAGAGACTTTATTGTCCCGAAGGAAATTTGTCTTATATATATTATATCCATGTATTTGGTCAAAAATATTGTGATATTTGATATTCTCCATATCGCTCAGCCCTACCTACAGTACATGCATAGACTGCCATCAAACAACAAATTGCACACTGCCTGTTATACGACACCAATAGTCATTTGTAGCAGTGTACTATGTTTGTGCAGTTAAAGTAAATAAACTTAAGTAAATAAGTACATTTGAACATTTCGGATGTTTAAGATGGCGTCTGCAAGTTCTGGAAGAGTCTTAAATTGTTTGATTATGTCAAAAAGAATCAAGTAACTTTATAGAAGATCTTTTGTGATCTGTGTGATCTGAATAACTAAACTTGAAGTGACAGTCAACAGAAAATATTCAAACCTATCTCACCCTCTTTGCCTAACTCCCGCGGTCCAAGTGAACAGGTAAAAATAGTTGAAACCACACCCCTGTCCCAACTAGCGGAAGTGAGTGGCTAAATACACACTTTGGCTCCTACAGTATTGTTGAAAATGTGCTGGTGCTATGATACCCGATGTAGTGTAACGTGTAAGTATCATAAACGTTTCTTTGCCACAGAATTTATTTTCTGGAATAATCCAAAACCCAATGGAAAAATCCCATCGGCTTTTTGTCGAGGGAACCCGTGCGACTTCCTGGTTGGCCCACAAAAATACGTTATCCCTGGAGCACTCTATTGACGCCAACCTACAATATTAGACACCTTTCCATATACAATGCTACAGCACATTTTATTAACCCTCAAGTATTGAAATTTGTGACTCAGCCCTATTTTATATAGGAGAATGGGTTAAATATCTATCAAGGTTGTGGTGTGTTACACACCGTCGGGTCTCTTGTAATTTTGTTTCTGTTTTTGCTCCTACAGGAACACCAGACTCTGACATTTGGGAGCGTTGCTGCTGGTACTGTATACCCCCTTGCAGAAGAATGGCCAAAGAGCAGAAACAAAGCAAGGCAGAAACATTTGTACTGGCTGGGTCGAATGGTCACAATGGCCAACAATGGCAGACTGGACTGAGTAACGTGGTGAGTCATCCTTCAGGCACAGACCACATGTCGAAGATGGCCCGCGTTGCTTCGGATGTGAGGCAGAAGTGTGCGGCCTACGTGCTAGCGCTGAGACCGTGGAGCTTCAGTGCCTCGCTCACGCCCGTGGCCCTCGGCAGCGCCTTGGCGTACAAACTGGAGGGCTCTGTGGACTTGGTCATCCTGATGGTGTGCGCGGTGACCGTCCTAGTAGTCCACGGGGCAGGCAACCTTGTAAACACCTACTATGACTTCTCCAAAGGGATTGACCACAAGAAGAGCGACGACAGGACTCTTGTGGATGAAATCTTGGCACCGCAGGATGTCGTTATGTTTGGAGCCTTGTTATATTCTTTGGGGTGCTTGTGCGCCACTCTGCTCTATTTCCTGTCTACACTTAGACTGGAGCACCTAGCCCTTATTTACTTCGGGGGACTGTCCAGCTCTTTTTTATACACTGGAGGTGAGTAAAATATTAACTTGAATCTTTTGGATTGCTGCCTCACTTCATCATCTGCCGCCCCCGTTATTAAAAGCGCACACGTCTTTTTTAAACCGCACTTGGAAACGTTGCATGTTAGTGGCTCCAGATGCCAGACAAAATAAGAATCTGCGTATGATACCAGGAAAGTGGTCTGTCCATTATGTGTTGTTGCCAAAGGACAGATAAACAAACACTAATAAGTACATCTTTTATTTACTCAAGGCAGTTGAATGACCAGTTCACCCAAGACATACAAATTAGGGTTGTCAATCAATTAGAATATTTAATTGTGATTTATCGCATCGCAAATTGGGAGATTTGTCAAGTATTTAATAATCTTATTGACATGGGAGTGGGCAAATATGCTTGCTTTATGAAAATGTATGTATATATTTACACAAAACAATGACAAATATTGTCCAGAAACCCTCACAGGTACTGCATTTAGCATAAAAAATATGCTCATATCATAACATGGCAAACTGAATCTCAACAGGCAACAACAGCTGTCAGTGTGTCAGTGTGCTGACTTGACTATGACTTGCCCCAAACTGCATGTGATTATCATAAAGTGGACATGTCTGTAAAGGGGAAACTCGTGGGTACCCATTGAACACGATTTAGTGTAAGTTTGGAGTTTCTGTTGTAGCCTCACTTTGCGATTCAGGCCAGTTTTGTTTTGGTGTTTTTTTGCCTAAAAAATGTTTTCATCATTTAGATTAAAAAGTAATTATAGGGGAATTCTACAAAGGTGTATTGGGGTCATTGTATGCAAAAAAAAAATCATCACACCGCATATGCCACAGTTAAACATTGTGGTAATGTGAGAAATTTAGAGGCTGGCGTTACCTGGGTTTTTGCATTACTATTTTCCCTATTTTTACTATTAGCTTTCACTAATATTTGTTTGCATTAGTGCAGGCTCAGTATAACACAAGTTTTAATCCATACTAAACACTGACTGCCCTGATTTGCACATATGGAACCGATGAGTATGAATGAAACGGTGAAAACAGATGCTACACCTCTGTACTTTCAGGATTTGATGGCACTTTAATCAAATGTTTAATTGTGGCTTCTGTTTTCTCCAGGCATTGGCCTCAAGTACGTGGCCCTGGGAGATGTGGTGATCCTCATCACCTTTGGCCCACTGGCGGTCATGTTTTCCCACGCAGTGCAGGTCGGATACCTGTCAGCGCTGCCGCTGGTTTACGCCATCCCGCTGGCCCTCAACACAGAAGCAATCCTCCACAGCAACAACACCAGAGACATGGACTCTGACAAGCAGGCGGGCATCGTCACCCTGGCCATCCTAGTAGGCCCCACGCTGTCATACGTCCTCTACAACCTCCTGCTCTTCGTCCCCTACGTCCTCTTCTGCATCCTCGCCACCCGTTACACCATCAGCATGGCGCTGCCTCTGCTCACGTTGCCCATGGCCTTCCCCCTGGAGAAGCAGTTCCGCAGCCGATGCTACGCCAAGATCCCCCAGAAGACGGCCAAGCTCAACCTCCTCATGGGACTTTTCTACGTGTTCGGGATAATTCTGGCACCTCCTGGCAGCTTGCCCTCACTGTGATTAATTAAATCTGATATTTCAAAATGTTGTTGTTTTAATACAGACTAGTTTATGTACCTCTTTGTATTTGTACGAGCTATCCGAGGGCTTTAACTGGCTTTAATTTATTGTCATATTTATATGTTGAACAGATTTAGTTTAGGTCCTCCTCTGTGACACTGAAGGCATAATCAGACATATTTTTTCAGTATTAAGCCTGCTGTAATATTTTTGGTGAAAGTAAGAAGTGTTGGTGTCATTTTGTAGAGGTAGGCAACATTTTCATCATCTAAGGACACACGGTTAACCTACAGTTGCCATATTTGTTGTTCTCCATGACACAGCACAACACTGGTACCTAATAACATCAATAAACCATTATTGTTATATTGTCAACATTGTACTCTGCTCGGTACACACTGTTAATTGTGATTTTTTTTTTTTTTTTATTTGGAGAGCCAAATAGTATTTCATTGGATTGTAATAAATCTCACTGACGCTGATGTACCATGTGTTCATTTGGATCAAAGTTCAATTTGATTGCAATATGATGACCAATATTGGTTTAAGGCGAGACACTACAGACACTACAGGCAAAAACCAGTCTATTACAAATACAAGCACTGGTTAAGAGAGATTTTAGGCTATTTTGCTTCCATAACATCTCAAGACAACAGTCTTCTTTCAGACTAGTGGAAAGAAAACTTCCAAAATGCACATTTAGGTGTTTACTTTACTACTTTGTCTATTGTGCACCTGTAGATTTCTCTTAAATTCACCCAAAGTTAGCATAGATAATGCCTCATTTGCATATTTAAACATACAATTTCAGAAAACTCATAATACAAAGAATAATTGTCTTAATGTAAGTAATCAACTGGGGAAGTTTCATAGCGATAGCTATTAGTTAAATTGTTTACCCTATTCATGGGTTGTCTCCACTCAATGTAATTTTAATGAACAGTGTTCAAATCATTTTTGATTTTAAATGGTAAAAAAAGATTTAAAAATATGGAAAAACATTGACAGTTTTCATATGAGATGTAACAGTACACAAAGGGATAAAGCAGCAGCTTTATCTCCATCCAGAATCTGGCAGTTAAATGGCTGTTATACGGGTTGGATCACTGGTTTCCAACATGGGGGTCCCGACCCCCACTAGGGGTCGCCAAAGCTGCACGATTTGATTTTAAGGGGCGTAAGACCACTTTTTTTAAAAAAAAATATACAGTTGGCCTATATCTCAGCATTTCGTTCCTTTCTGTGAAGAAAACTAAATTAAGTTATTTTTTAACTTGGATTATTATTTATGATATTAAAAAATGGCACGATGAAGACTTGAACACAAGCTAGTTATGTCCACAGAGCCTTCCCTCTCTGTTCAACCGCAAAACTACCAAGAGCTAATAGAACAATGACCAAGTGTCAGGGAGAAGAAAACACTGAATTTGTCACAAAAAAAAGAAGTCAACTAAGTATGAATGATTGTTAGAAATGCATAGTACAGACAGAGAATTGTATTAAAAAGTCCTAAAAATAGCAGGAAAGCTCATCTCTGTTGCAACATTCACAGGAAATAATCTGCTCAAAAGTTACACAAACTTCCTGCAGTTATTGTCTTCAATATTTGGGTTAGTTGTACAGTTTAGCAGTTGTTCAATAAAATATGTCCCTTAGTCGTCAGTTTACTCAATGATAGAAAAGGGGCCCCTTAAGGAAAAAGGATGGGAACCTCTGGTTACACAATCAATGTAACATGACAACATAACAATAATGGTTTGTATACTTGTTTCATTTGTTGAATAAAGTCAATTGAGATATTCAATTGAATAGAGTCAATATAGATGAAATAGCCCATAATATAAGAGTATATTAAAAAATTGTACATTTACAAAAAAACTCTGGATATGTGTATTTGTCAGCAGGGGGCGCTATTAGACAACCATCAAGCCCAACATGCACAGAAACCTTCACAGACTGTGTAGAGCCTGTTAAATGCTGTATTTGTGGGGTCACAACAATCAGTTAAACTAGTAGTATAGTCTGAGTCTTCAAAAAGAAAAACTTGTATTAATTAAAAAAAAAAAAATCAATTCAAATTATTATGTATTAATTTAATTAGGCTATATACTGCACGTTTCATTGACCATTTTCATTTGTTCTTTTTTGTTACTCTCCTGTAACATACAGTATATTATTGTTTATGTCATCTTATATTATCTCTTAGAAACTCCCTAAAACATAAAATACCTTCTGAAGAAAGTATTTTTTTAAAACAAAAGAGCAGAAAGCCCAGAAGCTCTATCATTATCAGACATTACAATATATATTTTGATGTAACATTTCATTACTTTGCATGCAATATGTGTGTCCTATTGATTGTCCTTTATTCATTTACTGCTTTTGGAAACATATTTTTTCAGTAGTTACTGTGTTTGAGTATTTAGACTCAAATATTTTAATAGGGTTTCATTGAGAAGCTCCCAAGCTTAATTTTAATAATGATCTGCTTCTGTGTGGTTTCTCTGTGGGTGCTCAAGTATCCACCCACAGCCTTAAGACATGTGGGGCAAATTAATTAGAAATTAGAAATTGCCACTCCCATGTTGTAAATATTGTAAATAGTTCATTAAGATTCTAATAAACATGTTTACATGAGCCTGTGTCTGTGTTTCATATATAGATATAATATTAATATGATCATTCTGTGAAATTTAATTGCCGTTATGGCTAAGCTGTGATTCCTTACAGACACTGATGTAACACCTCCAGGGGCCTGACATAGACAGAATTACAAATGATGATTTGGGGATTTTTTATATTCGCACTTTCCATAAAAAGGCAACTCCACTGAACAGGTTACAGGTCATTTTTTTCTTGTTTGATTTCAATTTTAAATGATTTGTGTAGATTCTTGTTTTGCACATTTGCACATTGCAAAGTTGAAACGTATTCTATATTCCTACAGAGTTATAAAAGTTATATAATATTCCTATGGAATCCAGTCTGTTAAGCAATTGTTTTGGAGGTAATATACAGTGGTTATTTTTGAAAATTTGTTCTCATTACTGCAATAATTCATAGTGAGTATGCTGCCTCTGTTATGCTGCAGAATGAGAAGGGAAATCAAACTTATAAGCAGATAAAATGGCATCTATCATCAGCAGGGAGGAGTAGAAGGAAGGCCAGAATAGCTGTAATATGGAATTTTTTTCTAAATATTTTCATGAAGAATGTATTTCTCTCATTTCGTGTTTGCACTGAAAATGCATATGCAACAACAACACAAATCTACTCAATCTTGTGAAGGGCTCATTGCCTGGGTGGAATATAGTCTGAAAAAAGTATAAAATGCAAGTCTCCTTCAAAAAATAATCCAAGGCACACTGTAGGGTTTGTGCAAAATTAAATCTAAATTTTAATTTAATCAAAATTAAAATGTCTTTATTTCAGTGCTTGAAGTGGAAAAAATAAGTGTCAGTACTCTTATTCACATGTTAGCGTGTGTATCAGCAATCTCTCGCCACTTATTCCTATGTATTCATTATTTATTTAAGCATGTTAAACTGTGTCAGTCATGATCAACTGCGATTTTATTGCTATATTATTATACTTGGGCAATGCATCTTCTATAGTAGGTCTATAATACTCCAATAATATTCCAACTGGAACATTATAGGGTTAAGGTGATGTGTTTATATATTTACCCATAGTGTAGTCATGATGCTCCTACATATTATGCAGCAGTATAAAGAGATGCATGCTGAATTTCGACAGTGAATAAAAGGTACTAGGAGAGATAAAGTTTGGGAGTCCTCCCCAATAACATTTGTGGGTTTTTTTAACATGGCAATAAATATTTAAAATGACCAACGCATTGCCACAGACATGGGTCTTCATCAGAGTATTGCCATGCAAAATAAAGCAATTTTAATTTTGCACAAACCCTACAGTGTGCCTTGGATTATTTTTGAAGGAGACTTGCATTATGGACTTTTTTGAGACCATATTCCACCCAGGCAATGAGACCTTCACAAGATTGAACAGATTTTTCGTTTGCATTGCATTTTCAGTGCAATGCAAACATGAAATATACAACTAGTCAATATGATTAAGTTAAATATGTAAGTAATGAATTGGTATTGTGATTAAGTATTATAAGTAATGAATTGGTATTCTGGATTGATAACAAATTTCTAATTTGATAAGGATAATTATATCAGTAATTAATTTATATTTCTGTATGACAGAGATAAAAGGTAATAATTATAGTAGACAAATTTAGGAAAATTTAATTAGACTATATGTATGGCTCAATGAGGAAGCTGGTTAATTATTAATGAATGACTTATGGAGAAGGGGTGGGATTAAATAAGTTTGTACTTCTTCTCACTCCTTTTCGAATATGTATATAAAGGCATCAAGTGTTTGACAATTTCTTTTTCTTATGCTTTTCATTGTATGTAAATACTACTTCTTTCTGGCTGTCCACTTGTTGGTATGATCACTCTCTTTTTCTTTATTCTTTTATTTTTTTGTATTCTACATGTTCGAAATATTTTTTTAAATGAAATGAGAGCATTATAAATACATTATTAATGAAAAATATTTACAAAATATGTCCATATTACAGCTATTCTGCAACATAACAGAGGCAGCATACTCACCATGAATTATTGCAGTAATGAGTACTAAAACATAAAGACTGAAAGATAAAACAATATTTAAAAAATAAGCACTGTATATTACCCCCAAAACAATTGCTTAACAGACTATAATACTATTTCTATGGACTCCATAGGAATATGATATAACTTGTATAGTACATACAGACCATATTCCACCCATGCAATGAGCCCTTCACAAGCTTTGAATAAACACAGTACACCTGATGCACTCAAAGAGCTGCTGTATGCGATTACCACAAAAACCCAGCAAGCTACTCCATTATCTTAAAAACAACAACTTTCACTTACCTCCATAACACTCTTTTATTCAATCTAATTACAAAAATTTCAGCAAAGCATATCTTACCCGTGAAGATGTTTTTTTTTCTGCTTGAAATCAAACCTAAAGTTGAATTTGTTTTGCTTATTACGAGGAACACTTGAAGGCAGCATTAGTAGTGACGCAACGCATGGGCGTGTTGTCATGGTGGCTGTGCGCTGCAAAAACCTTCCAATATATTTTATGTACTTATTTGTGCTAAAACAAGCCATGTCAGCGTTGACGGTGAACAACGACATGGGAATATATTTTACTTAGTCTTGACAAAGGCCCGGTAAGTAGCTAGCTAACCTACACCATGAAATAAGTTGTTTTTTATACCAATAAGTGATGTCCAAAACATGAGTTAGCTAGCTAGCGTCAACGTTAGACAAGCTAGTAGTAACGCATAATCCCAATTTAGTTCACAATATTGCCAAGTTATTGTTACCCAGAGCGTCTTTATATATGTTATAGCGTATTGATAGATAATTATACATTATATGTCACTTCTCTGAAGATGATTTGCCTGTCAAAAGATATTCCTAATTCAAAACTACGTTCAGATTTTGCTGTATTATGGAGGGCGATAGGGAGCAGTTTGAGTGGATTCTCACAGTATGTGTTCAATTTAGAAACGGACATTTGAGCTCTAAGAAGAAATGTTTGGGGTTTATATGTATGCCGATGAAGCCGATTAGTGTCGTGTAACAATATTATAGCAAAAAAGTCTGCCCTCTTTCGTAAGAACCCTTCACATTATCAAAGTAATTGAAAATTGGCACATTTTTGAATGAGGTTTGGTGTGATGCTGTCTCCACATTAGAGATAGTATATGTGCTTTGACTTGTCTAGCAAGTGAGCTAACTTCGGTGTCATCTGACTAGTGGGTTAGTAGTAAAACAAAAAAAGCCAATTAAGTATGTATGATTGTTAGAAATAAAAAATGCATAATACATACAGAGAATTGTATTAAAAAGTCCTAAAAATAGCTAATCTCTGATGCAACATTCACAGGAAATAATCTGCTCAAAGGTTACACAAACTTCCTGCAGTTAATTGTACAGTTTATCAGCTGTTGTTCTGTACTGTTATTGTTATGCACTGAATATAATATGAAATATCAATAAAATATGTCCCTTAGTCAGGGGTCGTCAGTTTACTCAATGATAGAAAAGGGTTCCCTTAAGAATAAACGATGGGGAACCTCTGGTTACACAATCAATGTAACATGACAACATAACAATAACGGTTTGTATACTTGTTTCATTTGATACGAACATAACTCAGTAATTTAATAGAGTCAATATAGATGAAATAGCCCATAATATAAGAGTATATTACAATTTTTTTTTAAAACATGAAATTAAAAAGTGTACATTTACAAAAAACACTGGGGTCCCTTAGCTAAAAGTCTGCCCTCTTTCGTAAGAACCCTTCACAGTATCCAAAGTAATTCAAAATTGGCACATTTTTGAATGAGGTTTGGTGTGCGCTGCCTCCACATTAGAGATAGTATCTGTGCTTTGGCTTGACTAGCAAGTGAGCCAACTTCTGCTATCTGACTAGTGGGGTTGTTTTCACTGTACACGTCATCATAAAACAAGTTGTCAGTCTGTATGTTGTGTTGAATGATAGGAACAATTGTTGTCACCTGACTTAAGCTAAAAAAAAAAGTACAGAAGTATGTGAGCATAAAGAGAAACTGATTTCATCCATGATGTGAGCACTGTTTGAGGAAGTCTTGAGAGTCTACTGGTTAAAGACTATGACAATATGCTGTATGAAGAGCTCCTGTTACACAAGACCTAACCCTTTACACCTGTCAACTTTCTGGTCATTTTGGTAGTGATGAAGCAGAGCCCAGCAGCAGTTGTCACACACTGGAGCTGCAACTGGACATAGTCAGGATTGCTCTCTCTCAGCCACACCTACTTGGAAAGCAAAGTTTCAGTCATCTGCTGTTTCTTTGTCTTGTTGTCCCTGCTTGGCTCCACAAATCTAAATCACAATAAACAAGCCTGGAATGCTTGCTGGCTTACATCACAGACATGGCTAGTGTTTTAGAGAAAACAAGAAGTTGATTGAGAAGAAATGGGGAAAATATTGAATGGAAATTATCAAGGTAAGAGTTTTTACACACTTGGGATAACTTTTCTGGAAAGGGGTTTCCACTCTGTTCATCTCTCTCTGTTAAGGTACAGCGCCTGTTTTTGTCTATTTTAGCGCTTGGTCTCTGAATAGACCTTTTCTCATAAATTCTTGGTATGCATTTGTCTCCGCACATGTTTCTTTTTAGCAGTTTAAGACTGAAAGGCAAATGAATTCCTCCAGACTCTGTGTATAGGGCATATTTTTAGAGACATTTTTAAAAATGAATTAATGGACACCACAACGATAGCTGCAAAGATAAGATAAGTTAAGCTTTCATTGATCCCTTAAGGGGGAATTTGGGTGTTGCAGCAGCACAAGGACAGTACAGAAGCTAGCTTTTGGATTATAGCAACCTTTTGTTTGACTGAGGAATGCTAACTGTGTTTCCATGTCACTTTTCAAACATGCAGTGTGTTTATCAAGAAAACTATCCAACTATAAGTTAAAAGGAAAAGTCATTCCTGGCTCACAGACGTGATATTCCAATGTGGAGCTTGACAGTACGTGTCACTACAATAGAGTAATAGCTTTACACACAGTAACCAGTATTCTTAGCCGCAGGCAAAATCATGTATTTTTTGACTGAGGTTGCAGAAAGAAATGAAGCTATCCAGTGGAGAGTAATTCTTCTTGATGGAGAAAACCTCTGAACCTGATGCACGTGAAATTAAATGAAATGTTTTAGAATTAGTCTAGATTAAAGTTTTAGTAGGCAACCGCTGATAATGAAGACGGAAAAGAGAGTCTGCACACTAGATAATGCTCCCATGAACATAGATTTAATTTCATGGGAGCATTATCTTGTGTGGAGACTCTGTGCAGACCGTCTTTTACATATTCCTCTGTCCAGTACCTAGTATTTATCGTCTGGATGTGCGTGCTTTTTTAAATATTCTTTTAACCAGTGATATTGATTCAGTTATACAATATGTAATCAGAATCCCCCCTCATATCCATTATAACTCTACTGGATGACACTGATAGGCCAGTACTCTGTTGTTAAATTAAGACATTTTCAGCAATTCAGTTCAGCCTGATTTATACTGTTGACCAGTGAGCTGCTGCACTGTGCTTTGCTTAAAGGGATAGTTCGGGTGTGTTTTGACATAGGGTTGTATGAGGTATCCAAAGTCAGTGTGTTACCTACAGTAGATGGCGGTCGGCATGCTTCCTGTTTGGAGAAGCAGACAGGAGTTGCCTCATGGAGAGAAAGCAATGTACTGTTGTGGACGGGGCCGCCAGCAAAATGTATTTTAGTCAACTAAAAGAAAGGCCCACCTTAAAAAATCAATATCAGTTTAAGTGTACGCTATATTTAGAATATTTTCCAATGGGGAACTGAACTGAAAGGGAAACGTATCTATGCTATTTTTAACAACCGAGTCTGGTGGCTTTGAATAGAGCTTATACAGTATGTGTTTCACTTTCAGTTTAGTTCCTCGTCGGATAGGACTGTCTGACAGCAAGGTAAAGCGGCCAAAATATTCTAAATATAGCGTGCACTTAAACGGATATCGATTACGTTAGGTAAGTCTTTCTTTTAGGTGTCTAAAATATGTTTTGCTGCCGGCCCCGTCCACAGCAGTACATTGCTTTGCTTCCATGTGGTAACTCCTGTCTATTTCTCCAAACTGGGGGCGTGCTGACCGTCATCTACTGTAGGTCATACACTGACTATGGATAAGAACCTCATACAACCCCACTTCAAAACACCTGATCTATCCCTTTTAAGCTTGGGTAATATCATATATACTGTGTATATATACAGTATGTATAGCATGAAATGATAGAAATTTGCAGACAGTTTTGATTTGAATTTCCAGAAAAGGCACCATATCGTGATATACAGTATATCATCGATATCAAAATCAAACTTATCCTGTGAAGGAAGATTTTATCTGTATGGCTCACCCCGAGCGTTGCTTAATGGTCAGTTGACACATGTTGAAGAAGGGAGACTTGTTTAGGATCTTCCCAGCTGGACTGAGGATTCAGACCGGCAGCCCTCTGGCTACAAGCCAGTCCTGTAATAGTTACAAAGATGACAGCTTCCCTTAGAGAGTCATTTGGTTTGACATGGATGGAGTAAACGTCATTGATCTCTGTGAGAATATTTGATGCCTGTGGCAGCAGTTTGTTAGAGGATATAGGATCCAGTACCTACAGTTGAAGCAGCTGGTCCTGATTAGATTAAAGGGTAACTATAGTATTTTTTGACCTGGACCCTATTTTGCTTTTGTGTCTAATGCACTAATAGCGACAACAATTTCTGAAATTGGTCCAATATTTAGGGAGAGCGCTGTAGACGGCAGCTGCTCACGAGCTGCAATATGGTGCTATTGGGGCACCGTCATTTATGTCCACTAAAAGTGCTTGTTTTTGCAATGATGTGCTCTGATTGTTATTATAAGAGTCTGACAACATTATGGAAAGAGTCTCGTTCTGAAATCTGGCGAGGTGACGTGTTGCCGGAAGACATCGGTGGAATAGTGGAATACAACCATGGTGGAAACGCAAGTGCCAGCCGAGCAGAGTTTGTTGTGTTGGAGTACAGAAAGCATAGCTTAGTGTTATCTAAAAGATTTTCAATGTCACGGCTGAATATTTAGATGATCTCGATAATGTGGATGAGGTCTTTGAGTTCGAGAGAGCCAGAGTATACGGATATTCAGATTTCACAATGAGACTTCTCCGTGAGCGGGACTTGGACACAATAACAAACAGACTGAATCAAGAGAAAGGTAAGAAAAACGTTTATCTGTAGGCTCCTCTCCATAATGTTGTCAGACACTTATTATAACAATCTGAGCTTGTCTGGCAAAAACAAGCACTTTTAGTGAACATAATGTTACATTGCCCTCGCAGCTCGTTTTGCGGCAGCGTTCTCCCTCAATACTTGACCAATTTCAGAAATTTGTTGTCCCAATTACTCACTTAGAGACAAAAAAACATGGGAAAAAAGGGTTCAGGTTGAAAAATACAAAGTTACCTTTTATTATTATATATAAGTGTGGTAAAGGGTGACATGCCATCATGGTGAGTCAGGTTTGAATTCACGAGGCAGAGTTGATTTGGGCTGAACAGTAAGGATGGCTTGCTCAAGTAGTCCACGCCAGAGTACACAGGACAGGGAGTATTTGACATGGATTTGGCTGTTCCCTCTACTCTTTTGTAATCTACCAGAGGGTCCAAACAATGTTTGGTTACCTGCCAGAATGATTGATTGATCAGACACACCTCACAGCTGTGTGCCATCGTCTCAGCTTTGTGTTTTTCCCCCCGGCTGTAACCATTATCTCAGCGGTCTTCCCGGTCTGATGACTGCCATCACATGTGTGTGTGTGTCACTGTCTATTTGAAGAGGAGCTGCATGAATGAATGCCCCCTTTTGTATGATGTAGACCAGCAAGTCTATTACACAGACAGCAGCAGCTTTGTTTACAAGATGGGAGAGTGGTGTGATAAACTTCATTATAAGCCTGCAGGTCTCGACTGCTTCCTAACCCCCCCCCGCCCGTTCATTCATTAGCTACTCATGTCCTGGTAATACCAGCTGTACATTCATGTGCGTGTGCCAGACAGAATGCTGTTTTTGGCAACCATATTGTAGAGGTCTCCCACAGCTGTGGACACATTAAAGAGTATTGTTCAAGGCTAGGAAAGCATTGGGAAACACACACACTTCCCTCTTTCCTGTGTGAGCCTGCAGGAGACTCTGGGTTGGTAATGCCAGCTCACCAGCAGTGGTTGCACAAGCCAGTTTGCCACTGAAAATGAGAATCATGGCAGGTGCCCATTCATCAAAATCAAAATCTCCTCCAGCCCCTCCCCTTTTCCTTTCCCTGTACACCCCCCCATACACGCACCCAAAAAAATAACAACACCCAGACCCTCCCCCTGAAACATATTGCCCCTCCCCCTCCCCTCTGTCCTCTTCTCGTCTGCTCATTGGCAGTATAGCAAAGCTGTCCCCGCTACGAAAGACAGGGCTGTACATCCTTATGTAGAGATTTGATGTGTTTGTACATATTGATCAGTAAACACAGCGTGTCGGCTTCACATGCGTGTCACTGACGCTCACGTCCGTGGTGATGGAATATAGCATCAGAGGAGTCCTATGCGGAGCAGAGCCCATTGGCCAGCTTTTATGCGAGAGCAAGGGTACGTCGACCTGAATGCAGTGCTTGTCGGGCAGCCGCTCTCCCTGGCTGTCCTCATCCCTCTCCGCTCCTCTCCTCCTCCTCCACGGTGGTAATCCTTGCTGACACAACGCACAAAGGACTAAATGCTGGCCGCATCCTCCAGCAGCAGGGCTCTCTCCTCTTCCTCCTCCAGCTCTGATCCTTTACAGCCAGGCGGCTCGCCTGTACAGCAGGACGCTGTTTCTGTACGACTGCTTGTATATCACATCTCTGGAATACCGGCCTGGCTGCTGTCCTCCTCCACCCCCTGTATCCCCTCCTCCTCCTCCTCCTCCTCTTCCTCCTCCTCCTCCTCCGGTTCATTCAGGGAGTGCATCAGAACAGGGCTTCATCCCTGAGGAGACGTTTTTTTATCTCGCTGGAGCTGGTGGGACCACTGGTAGCTTTTTTCACCATCTGATGCGTTTATGTAGCAGGAGGTAGGAGCTGCTTCCTCTCCTTCCCTGATTTTGTTGCTCTCTCTATTCACCCTACTGCACATCACTATACCAACAGGTAAACCAGCTAACCAGGACATGCTTTATTTATCAAGTGATGCAGTTTCCGTCTTGACTATTTGGGCAATGCTAGCACGTCTGTGATGATGCTGTTATTATTTTAAGATAGAGCTATTCTTATCAATTGAAAATTAATCAGATTCCGAAAATAAGATTAGCCATACAGTGTCCTTCGTCTTGAATGAAATATGGCTGCTTCATAGTGGACAACTGTGGCGATTTCACTGTTTACCTCCCAGAAAGGTAAAACGATCACGTGCAAAGACAACACGCATGCAGTCGGTATACGTCCGTGGCCACGCTGCTACAATTGTGCCACATGTCGTTGCAATCTGTAGTAAAGCCAGTAGACGTACTAAGCAGACGGGCAGACATCTGGCTGGCTTGGCTTGCTGCTATCACTGTTTGTGTAGCAGACTGGTGACCATCAAAAGCTAGTTTAAAAGAAGCTATTACAACATTAGGTACAACATATATGACATTAACTATATCATATAGAGTGATATCATATTTTTATGGATATTTCACATTATATTCAGTGCATAACAATAACATTACAGAACATCTGTTGAACTGTACAATTACCCCAAATAGTGAATGCAATAACTGCAGGAAGTTTGTGTTAAACAAGCGATTTGGATGAATTTTGAGCGGATTATTTCCTGTGAATATTACACCAGAGATGAGTTTCCTGTTATTTTTAAGAACTTTTAATACAATGGTTTTTTTCTTTTTTTTTTTTACAATCATACATACTTTATAGGCTTATTTTTTGACAAATTTTGTGTTTTCTTCTCCCCGACACTTGGTCATTGATCTGTTAGGCCTTTGGTTGTTTTAATGCAGGATGAGGCTCTTTAGCAGAGAAGGGAAGACTCTGTGAATATAACTTGTGTTCAGGTCTTCGCCGTGCCCTTATCCTGTTTATATGTTAAATAATAATCCAAGCTTTAAAAATAACTCTTTCATTTAGTTTTGTTCACAGAAATGAATGAAATGCAGAGATATACTGTAGGTCAACTGTAATAGTTATTTACACCTCTTAAAATCAAGAAGTTCTCGTGACCTCCCTTGAAGGTTTGGTGACCAGGTTGGGAACCAGCGATATAAACAGCAGCTACAGTGATGTGAGAATCGGTACCAAAAAGATTTTAATCATATAGTGTGGGTGTAGGATTCATTTAAGGAGGATGATTGCATTGCTTAGATATTGATTTTCATCTTTCAAGCCCTGAATGAAATGATCCTGTCCAGGCTTAGTTTAGATAAGATTAAATGATGTTTGTTTCGGGTTAAGTCAGTACAAATTGTCATTGCACATGTAGTAACATGTGACTCAGTATTGACTTTTGAAGTGACGTTTGACTTGAGGTCTGAGCCTGGACTGATAGAGCACAGCAGTTTGGATTTACAGTTGTGTAAGCTCATTTTTACAAGAGACTGGCCTTAACAAACACAATAAATGATCAAATCTTCCTCACACTGCTGATTATGTGACATGACAATGCCCCTACAAAGTAATGCATTTACCTGAAACAGAGTACTCTTATGTCTTTAGGAAGTTATTTCTTTACCTTACGCAGCCAGTATGCTGTTTTTTTTTCCAGATAAGGCATCAGGCTCGTCCAGTCCTTGAGCAACATCTGTCAAAAAATCAACTGAGCAGAGGAGAATAGAACTACATGTTCCAAAACAAAGAGCAAAGTTCACAGCAAACCAAATAGAAAGACTGCCAGAGCAGGGTTCACTCCCCCGTTAGTAGGATGACTGCTTCATAGCGCTCAGGGTTTCAGATGGTGCTGCTGGTTGACCTGGGATAAAAGGCTTGCGGTGTCACGGCACGCTGGAATCATACATCTTCTAACATGTTCAAAAGTGGGCTGAAGATCATGGGGCGTGAGTATGATAATCCATGATAATTTGATAATCTCAGCACGGTGTCATCAAACGTACAGTTAGTGTTCTCAGGGTATCGTGGTTTGCTGTGGTAGAGGTTTTGTGAAAGGCTGCAGGGATAAAAGTTTGCTGATGGGAAGAATTCTGCTGGTATCAAGTTGCTTTTTAAATCTGTTGTTGCGACCATTAAGCTTTGTAGCCATGCTTTTGGACAAAGCTGACACATATTTGAAGATGTCTATACATTTTGGATTAGTTTAATTATATGTTATCATTATTTTCCACACTCCACAGTGCTTGTTTGAGGGAGATTTGTGAAAAGGAAGGTAGGCCAAGCAGAAGCCTGAAATGGAAAATCTAATTTTAGGCCTGTCGCCCACTCTGAAGAAATCTTTGTAAATGTGTTATTTACTCAGGGTCCTTATTGATTTTCCTGAAAGTCCTCTGGCCACCAGATGTTTCTGACACCAACCAGTTCCAGCAGGCTTTTACTCTATTTCTGATATTAAGGCTGATGAGGCTAAAGCCATAGAGCTTCTGTGTAGATTGCACTTTGCTAAGCATTTAGTGGCAGTGGTATGAAGAAAAAATCAGCACAGGCAAACAGCCTCTTCATATTAGACATGAGAGTGAGGATATAAGCCAGTCAGACCACGTGTCAGAGGACATACAGCACAAGTGGGCCTCTGCTGCTCCACACAGTAGCACGTATCTGATGGCACTGGGTCCGCCAGTAATAACACTCCTGACTCATTTTCCATTTTGAAGCTGCTCAGTGACTTTTATCAGTGTGTGGATCTGGGTCTGTCTGTATGCTGGTTCCGAATTTTAATATATCTGCGTAGTGAAGCCATCAATGTGGGTCAATGTAGTTACTGCTCGCTGATTTTAAAGGTGTTAAATTCGATATCCAGAGCATTAATATAGCAGCAAACAACTATTGCCTAAAGATATAGAGGAGTTATGTCTACCTGAGCACAGAATGAAGTCGCTCTCCCTCTGTGTGTGTTGTAATCCAAGCTTCTCTGTGCTTTGTTCACATAGCCGGCCCGGCTGTGCGTGCTTTTAGTGCATGTTCTTGCATATGAGCGTGCCCCACTGGCTAGCTCACGGCCGCTGCTTTGCACTGCTCTCATATGGTGGTTACAGCTGAAAACGGCGTCCCAGCCAATGCTGCTGTTGCGGAAGTGTAGCACCCACCGTCCGGTTCACCCTCAGGTTAACACTGTTATCTCTATCACCACTTTCGCCGTTGTTTGCAGTTTGCAGAACTGTTAAATTTAACATAATGTCGTTATGTGTGGGGTCAGTTGAGTCATCGCCACGTTGGGAGCAGTTTAAAGGCAATAGAAATGCTCCCAATCCTGTATTGAACACCTTTGAGATCTTATTTTTTTGTATTTGTAATGTTCAAAGTTTGATTTACGTTTATTGACCCAATCCATGTTAATACCCAGTTAGTACATAATAGTACATTATAGGGCTGTCGGAGACCAAAGAAATGATTAGTTTTTAAAGTATAACATTTTTTTTTACTAACACACGATTTTGTCGACTAATCGATTAGTTAATTGACAGATTTGTGAAACTGAGTTTCTCCACAAAGAATCACACAAAAGCACCATTTTAAATCTTGTCATCTTCACCAGATGTGTTCATAAGTTTCTTGGAAATAAGTCATGAAAAAAGCATAACAATGACTAATCGACTAAAGAAGTCTCAGTCGACTAATCGACTAAGAGGGGCAGCTACTATACATTACATTTTTTAATTTGAACAGTGACGATTTCGCCCTCTTCACAGAAAGCACAAGCATAATGTAGCCTGCTGATCATAATTCAATTTTGTAATACATATTTTTTAATGATTTCCACCCTATTTGTTAACACAGATTTTAAATGTCACAATTACATTATCAATTATATTGATGTTTAAAACACCATGTGTTGCAGTTTAACCCCTGAAACCTTCATTAGTGTAATACGCCTACTTTATGGAAATTACATTATATTCCTGAGCAATTCTTGAGCATTTGTTTATGGTGTGTGTTTATGTGTGTTGTGGCCAAACGCCTGTCTGTTTGTTTGTGTGAAGGAGGTTGACGTTGCCCTCCCAGATTGGCCCTCAGCAGTGTGTGTGTGTATGACGGAAGCCAGCCCATCTGTTATTGCAGGCAGAACGCTGTAATCCTGCCTGTTTCAGCCTTCAGTGTAAACTGTTAACTGTGATTTGTTGAATCGTTACAATTTCCAAACCAGCTGACTGTGTCCAGGTTATGCTTAGTTAGTATTCAGGTGAAACTGCTAGTGCAACATGACGGAGTCCGTAAAGAGGGGACCTGTTCTATAGAACGTATATTGATAAGAAGTAAAAGGCAATTGTTCGTTCCTTTGCAACATCAGTGCCCAGCAGCAGAGCTACACTTCCGCCATTTTGGACTGAAAGTGACTACCTGATGCCACTAAAATGTTCCCCTAAAAAGTGCCGTACAAAAGTAAAACAAAATTATTTCTCATCTATTGTCATATTTTACTGAAATGGCCTGAGTTGAACAATAAAATATTCTAAATATGATAAGTGTTTTCAGTCCAAAAGGGCGGCTGTTGACACCTGAGTTTCGCTCTTTGCTTCTATACTCTTTGCCCGTTCTCTATCTAGATATAAACGGCTCATTCTAAGGTAACGAAAACACAACGATTCTTATTTTCAGGTGATGATACACTAAAGAAAATATAGTTTTTAATATTATATTCCTTTTCTGCCAATAGAGCCCCCTAATTGTTACACACTGGTCCTTTTAATAAAAAAATAAAACGAAAAATGTTTGATCATGTAGTTTACTTGTCCCATAGAGCCTGGCCGTCTGGCATGCAGTCGGCTGCACATAAAACCCTAAAAAATACAAATAAACTTTGCAGTGAAGCAAAACTAATATGTAGCCTTCAGCATCAACTTTCCTTTTTGTGCCATTCTGTGTTAGCTAGCTTGCAGACGGTGGTGGCACGCCTGTGTGCACATGTTGACTACACAACTAGGCGGGCCAACATTTATTGAGAACCTAAATTTATAATGGGGGCTGGATAAAAAATTTGCAAGCGGCTGGATTTGGCCCATAAGGCCTTGAGTTTGACGTGTTTTAGGTATACCCATGAAGCTGCTAGACTTTGCTGTTGCTGCAGATAACGTTACACACAAGATATGGAAATGCTTGAGTAAACACAGAAGTGTAAATACAAAAATTAATAGCTGGAGTGTGCACTGTTCAGACCACATGTGTGTTGGTGCTAAGACAGCTGCTGAGTTGTGATTTTCAAAGCTAGTGAGGCTGCTTTACTTTACTTTAGATGTTCTCGGTCCCACATTTGAACAAGAGGTAATAGCTTTGTTGGTATGTAGTAATTGCTCACTGCTGTTTAGGATGCAATTTTGGGATTCACTCTTATTTTCTAGCAGTGGCTGTCTGTCAACACCAAACAATAGCGTGGATTGGGATTTAAGAAGATGAGGGTATTTTTTTTGCCAAGTGAAGCTTGAACCGTGTATCCACCCTTGGCGTGTGCATTTGTAAGTGATGTTATTGTAGAGGCAAGATATAAAGATCACAGTAAGAAATGGTGTCCCTGTAGATGTTGTTTGATGGGAGCTTGTTGAGTAAGTAGAGTCATCCCCTGAATCCCCTGTGTTGCATGTACTTGTCAGTACCAGTCCTGGTCTGTTTAATGATGATTAGATATCAGTTTGTTCGACCTGAATCCTCTCTGGAACACACAGTACGGGGGCAGCAGAGGTGATGACGTGGGAGGGGGAGGTGGGTGTTTTAAATGTAGGTGGTAGGTTTTTATGTCTGTGTCTGCAGAACAGTTCCTCAATCTAGAATACTAGATCATAGGCCAAATGTGGAAGTGAGCCTTTTCAGTTTGTTGGAGTGTGGTTTAAAGGGTAACTTTGGTATCTTTCAACCTGGACCCTATTTTCCCATGTTCTCGTGTCCAACTGACTAATATGGACAACAATTTTTGAAATTGGTATCAACCATGTCATACTAGCTAGTTGCGAAAGAGATTAAATAACACTCCAATCTTACGCTAAATTTTGGCGAGGAAAAACTGGCATGGCCATTTCCAAAGGGGTCCTTTGACCTCTGACGTCAAGATATGTGAATGAAAATGGGTTCTATGGGTACCCACGAGTCTCCCCTTTACAGACATGCCCACTTTATGATAATCACATGCAGTTTGGGGCAAGTCATAGTCAAGTCAGCACACTGACACACTGACAGCTGTTGTTGCCTGTTGAGCTTCAGTTTGCCATGTTATGATTTGAGCATATTTTTCTTATGCTATATGCAGTACCTGTGAGGGTTACAGGACAATATTTGTCATTGATTTGTGTTGTTAATTGATTTCCAATAATACATATATACATACATTTGCATAAAGCAGCATATTTGCCCACTCCCATGTTGATAAGAGTATTAAATACTTGACAAATCTCCCTTTAAGGTACATTTTGAACAGATAAAAAAATATGCAATTAATCGCGATTAAATATTTTATACGAGTGACAGCCCTAATTTTTTTATTTACCTTTTGCTTGATCCGGTCTGTTTTTTTTATTGTGTGTTTTGCTCGGAGAAGTCTTGTTCTGAAACCTTGCGTCACATCCACATTGTGGAAATACTCTAAATATTCAACCATGACAGTGAAAATCTTTTAGATAACACTAAGCTATGCTTTCTGTTCTCCAACACAACAAACTCTGACAACACCGGCACTCCTCTTTCTAACTCTCACTCACATTTCCATTTAACTCTCAGTCACATTTCCACAGTTGTCTTCCATTTTTATGTCATTCATCATGATTGTATAATCAGTTACTGGTACATGAACATGGCATTTTCTACATCCATCCATACCCAGAAAGCCGTCCGCTGCTCTCCAAAGCTCCTCTGTTTGATGATTGGCTGGGATATTATTTCAGTGCATAAAAGAGGCTAAGCTGTCATTTCTGGGTAGAAAATGGAGTATAAGCAGCCTGCTCTCCCTCCTTTGATCCCTTACATCCCATATGTTTTCATGCTTAAGCAGATGACTTTTATACCAAAATGACATTGTAATCTTGATAAGCGTGCAAGTGTAATCTCAGCCGCATTAAAGACATCTGTCCGCCCTATTATTGAAAGGGTTTGTTTTAACTGAACCCTGTGACTGAACTATCAAGCTTTATACTAAAAAAACACATTCAATTACCAGATAAATGGAGCGTTTTTGGCAAGCTTAAGGCTATATTCATAAAAATGTGGATAGACTTTAAAACAATATTTGTTGAAAGGTTTCCTGTCTACACCAGCATTTATAGATAATTTACTACATTTTTGCTGTCCACATAAAATGCTTAAGTCTCTCCCTCGTCCCTGTAATTTAGCTCAATGGTGGTTGTAAACAGGGAAATGATGGATTAACCACCATCTGCTGAGGAATGTGGACAGATGTATTGACTTTTTATGACAAACATGGCACTTGATTTAAGGGTAAGCTCCATTCTGTGAACTCAGACTGTCTCTGTAATTACTTATGTTGTGTTGCAACACAGCCAATCACATAATAGAGGTGCTGTTCTTGCTCTGTCTATTGATAACTGTACACGTATCAAATAATGATTTGATTGAACACTGATTTTAATTCATAAGGATAGTTTGAGTGTTTTGAAGTGGGGTTTTATGAGGTACTTATCCATAGTCCATCTACTGTATTACCTACAGTAGATGGCGGTCTAAAAGAAAGGCTCACCTAAAAATAAAAAATCAATATCAGTTTAAGTGTACGCTATATTTAGAATATATTTGCCGGTTTACCTTGCTGTCAGATGGCCCTTTCCAACGGGGAACTGAAGCTATTGTATCCATCTATGCTCTCGCCAAAGCCACCAGGCTCCATTGAAAAAAAACAGTAATTTTATCTTGCAGAAGAAAGGAGTTCCTGGGTACCGCTGTCTCGATTGGTTAGTTTGTTTATGCTATTGTGTGACTTTGGTGAATCCAAACTAAATAAAGTCACACAATAACACAAACAAACTAACCGATCGAGGCAGCGGTAGCCCAGCAACTCCCGTGTTCTGTGAGATAAAATTTGTGTTTTTTTCAATGGAGTCTGGTGGCTTTGGCGAGAGCATTGCTGGATACAATGGCTTCAGTTCCCCTTTGGGAAGGGCTGCCTCACGGCAAGGTAAACTGGCAAAAATATTCTAAATATAGTGTTCAATTAAACTGGGGCCTTTCTTTTAGGTGGCTAAAACACGTTTTGCTGGCGGCCCCGTCCACAGCAGTACATTGCTTTGCTTCTGTGCGGTAACTCCTGTCTGTTTCTCCAAACAGGGGGCGTACCGCCCGTCATCTACTGTAGGTAATACACTGACTATGGATAAGTACCTCATACAACCCCACTTCAAAACACCTAAACTATCCTCTTCCTCTACACTACAACACGGGTAGTGCTGTTTGCATGGGGTGTTGATAGACAGCAGGAACTGGATTTGAGCCTGTCTGTACAGTGAAAAGTGACAGCATTAGAATACGTGCTTTGTTTAACTTTGTTAAGGGACTGTGCATATGTCAGTATGTTTTCTTAAACACTGTTTTAGGAAAGAAGCATAAACACAGGCAGACAATCACGATGTGCAATCCGTGGGCTGTAATTTAAAAGCTATATTTGTTGGTACTAGTAGATACGGACAAATGTTATGCACTGTCCTTCAGTTTTACAAGCCTGCAGTTTTCCTTTTCTGCAACCTCACAAACATTTTTGTTGTGTAATTAGACACAGAAATAGCACTGCAGTATCAACAAGGAATGCTTTGTATTTATTTTAAATCTTTAATAATTGTAATAGTGGAGAAGGAACACTGTACCATTGTATAAAATAATATTTAAATTCTGACCACATGCTATTAATAGATGTGATTGGATGTCTGCTGATGGTCATGCTACTCAGCAGAAGTTCATTTCTGTGTTGCTGACTCAAGCTGCCACATGAATCCTGCTTCCTTCCCGTATTAGTTGTTTCTGGCATTCATTCATAACAGTCATCAGTTAAGGGTGTGAATGTGGGAGATTTTGACAATTTTAGGACTTTTTTTGAATATTTTCAGTCAGTTTCAGAGATTCAGGCACGTCCATACAAAATGCCTGAGATGCTACATGAGCACTTTTTACCTTTTCATATCGTTTTGCTGTTGGTAAATGTCTACCGCTTTAGTTTGTTACTCAATGAACAGTTCAAACTTTTTGTCCAGAACTCCAGTAAAAACAGGTTTGTTTTGTTTGCTTTAGGATGTTAGCTTACATGTTCACAATTTTCACCTCATGATCACTAGTTTGGGGCTAGGTTTAAGTAGTTGAGTGTTGTAGTTCACATGAATGAAGCTAGTGGACTGTCTTGCTAGGGATGTAAGTACAAGTGTGTGTGTTTGTGTTTGTGTGTGTCAGGTCAGGGCTTGATTAGCGCAGCAGGGCGTAGCAGTCGTGTCCAGCTGCTCTCTCCAGAAATGTGCCATGACACACAGCAAGGCCTTCAGTGAATGATCCACCAGTAAAGAGAAAAACACAGCTCTGAAATTAATGAGACATATGGCATGTTGCTTTATGAGTCCCTCAGCAGCCACTGGCAGACCTGTAGTCAGACAACACACAGGTTGTGTGATTTCCTTGTTTAAACGCAGTGGAATTAACCCAATGTTGTCAAAGTGTCAGGGGCCCCACTGGCCTTCACCTATAAAATGTCACTCAAAGAGACATGTACCAACCAGAAAGAGTCACACAATGACCACAAAGAGACACACAATGACCACAAAGAGACACAAAATGACTACAAATAGACAAAATGACTACAAAGAGATACATAATGACTACAAAGAGACACAGAATGACTGCAAAGTGACACAAAATGATTACAGAGACACAAAATTACCATGAAGAGACACAAAATGACCGCAGAGAGACACACAATGACCGCAGAGAGACACAAAATGACTGTAAAGAGACACAAAATGACTGCAAAGACACACAAATTCGACTACCAGTGCATGTCTGTGCCCAGGGGCCCATTGTCTCATAATCCGCCTATGTGTTAAGTATTGACGAGGTAAAAGAAGATGCCACTATTTGTTATACCCATTTATCTATTTCGTTTATACTTGCAGTATCCTACTGTGCTTCCGCTGCTGTAATTTCCCCAGGTTTCATTTAACTTTTATCTCCTCTCTTACCTCCAGTCACCCCTGATCTGTTCCCGGAAACACCCCTGGTGCCGTCCCTGACCGCAATATCGTCGGCACGAGCCAGCTCCGTCCATCAAAAGCCCCGGAGGCGCAGCAGCAGCGGGAGTGACAGCGCTACCAGGCCCCGGCCGTTGCGCTCAGCCTCCAGGCCAGGCCCCAGCAGAGGCAGCATGGAGGTGGGCATGCGCGTGGTGCGTGGCCTGGACTGGAAATGGGGAAACCAGGATGACGGCGAGGGCCACGTGGGCACTGTGGTGGAAATCGGGCGGCAGGGCAGCACTACCACACCAGACAAGACGGTGGTGGTGCAGTGGGACAGTGGCACACGAACCAACTACCGCACTGGCTACCAGGGTTCCTATGATCTTCTGCTTTTTGATAACGCTCAAATCGGTAAGCACTCGTGACTAAAACACTGGGTCAACTAGAGCTGGTTCTAGTTTGAAATGCACTAGTGCCAATATGATACCTGAGTTTTAAATTACATTACACTAAACAATGATTTTCTATCATTCTGATAGATGATTATGATATTTAACCTCCTTCTCAACAAACTATTATGACATGGTTTGTATCAATGGATTCCTTAGGTTTTCCAGATTCATATGATACCAGTATCCTCACTCTAGTTTTAAAACTGAGCCCACTACAACCTCCAAATATCGAATAGCGGCCGGGCCCTACGGCAGCCCACGCTAACTTTGACAGCCCTAGTTTTTAATAAAAAATAGATAAGTTCAGCCTTTCTGTTTAATCAAGTTGCAGCTGCCTGCATGCTCTTGATTATAGAAAACAAAAGAATGCCATACTCAAATTCACATGCCTACGTTTGCTGCTGGGGTCATGAGAACTTGGGACCTTAAAATGTGGTCATTGGCAGGACAACATTGAGAACCCTTAGACATCATCATTATTGGTTTCTGTAGTTTCACAGCAGAAACCAAAAGGATGTTCATTTTCAGCACAAATTATCAGCTTTTAACACACATAACCTTCACAAAACCCATTTTAAGTAGCATGGTACAGTAAAGGCTATCTTCTCATCATCAGCTCTATTCTGGACTTGAATGACACATGCAATAATGCAGGACTCATTAGCATTTTTGCTCCATTTAAAGCGACATTTTTCTGCCTCAGAAGCTTGCCCTTTAATGGAGCGAAAGAGGAGGAGGAGAACAGATGAGGAGCTAGGGGGGTGGGGGTATTTCTGTCATGATGTCTGTGCTTCAGTTCTTCCACATCTCATGATATGAGCCAATGTGATAAGTAACATTGGTAAGGATGGGACATATGCCTTGACTGCTTCAGTGACTTGCATATAGGAGGTACATAGTAGTTTATTACTTGCATCTTACTATAGAAACCTCAGGCATGTTGAATTTATAACCCCACTCAACTTTCTTCAATGCCTCTCCTTCCCCTCCAGGCGTGCGTCACTCCAACATCATCTGTGACAGCTGCAAGAAGCATGGCATCATGGGAATGCGATGGAAGTGCAAGGTGTGCTTCGACTATGACTTGTGCACCCAGTGTTACATGAACAACAAGCACGACCTGAGCCACGCTTTTGAGCGCTACGAGACGGCACACTCCCAGCCGTGAGTACTGCACTGCCACGTCCCCCAGCACAATTGATTCTCATTTAAATTGTTTCCAAAAAGCAGTGATGTAGGTTACCAAAGTAAGATAATCAATACGGTTATACATAATGTGAATGCTAGCACTAGCTGAGTCAACGTTAAGAAATAACTGAAAGGGTTAGTTTTGATTTTTTTAAAGTGAGGTTGTTTGTATACTCCCCGCATTCTGCGAAACAACAAAAACAGTAATAGCTCGAGCACGGGAGTTGCTGATCTACCTCTGCATTGATGGGTTAGTTTGTTTGTGTTATTGTGTGACTTTCGGATCTGAACTAACATGGCGTTTCACAGCAGTACATTGCTTGGCTTCTGTGCCAGTTCTACTGTCTGCTGCTCCAAACTGGGGGCATGCCGACCGCC
>CAKAOI010044252.1:0-13110 GCA_916701655.1 Sebastiscus albofasciatus | reverse complement strand
TCCGTGGTCAAATGGGCCGACGCTACGACTGTAGAGCACCCAGATACTGACATGTCTGTTCTCTGCATTGAAACGGCCCCGATGGAGCTGACCATGATGGATGAAGAGAACGGAGCTGACGGGAGAGCTAGAGACCACCTTGGAGAAGTTACAGGAAGTAGACACGTGGGACTACGTCCGCTTTTCAAAATAAGGTGTTAACAAAGGGAACTGTAGATACTAAATACATCTATGGAAATCAGATTGATGGATTATATTCAGCAGAAGGATAAAACATAAATTAAAAAGAGAATCCCTCTAATCTGAGAGGGAAACGTCTTTATTCTTTGATTTCTGGGTTGCTGGATAATCAATGTAATCAATACTTCCTGTCAATGATCCTGATCTATTTGACTTCAGGACGTCTCTGACTACAGACATGCTGGAAATCAAACATTGTTACTGGATTCATTTTCAAAGTAAAAGTCTGTAGAAGTGGATGATTCATCTTGTTCCCTTCATGGTCTCGAGGTAAACTAGTTAACAACAATCACAATAAATCAGAATAATTAAAATCACATACATACTGAACAGGAGATATACATATATATATATATATATATGTATATATATATATATATATATATATATATATATATATAGTATATCATCACAGCCGAGAACTAGATCTAATAGATCGTAATATCTGGCCTTGCTTACGTGTCACAATATATCACAATCTATTGAATCTGTATCATGGTGCGTATCGGATGACCTTGGTTGCATCTGCTCACACACACACACACACACACACACACACACACACACACACACACACACACACAGTTTAAACTACTCATGTGTCATTTGCATGTTTTTGAATATTATTTGTTTGTTCTTTTCACTCTTCCTCTACATGAACCCTGCTGCTGACAATTCATCCTGAATATACAGGTTATATAAACTGAATGTACAGGTTATATATAAACTGAATATACAGGTTATATATACTGAATATACAGGTTATATATATACTGAATATACAGGTTATATATAAACTGAATATACAGGTTATATATATAAACTGAATATACAGGTTATATATACTGAATATACAGGTTATATATACTGAATATACAGGTTATATATATCTGAATATACAGGTTATATATACTGAATATACAGGTTATATATACTGTATACTGGGTATCTGCCATAACACAGTGTATAACATGTACAGCTCCCAGTAGATGCTCTCTAAAGGTTCCATGAATATGCTGAGAGTGACGCTGCTTCCACGTCTGGTTACATCGGTGACGCCGCGACATCAGGCGATGTTAGCGGACCAGATTCAACAACGACCGCAGAAAATACACAATAAAACACAGTAAGACAGAGTAAAACAGACTAAGACAGAGTAAAACAGAGTAAGACAGACTAAAACAGACTAAAACAGACTAAGACAGAGTAAAACAGAGTGAAATAGAGTAAAACAGAGTAAGATAGAGTTATAGTTTTCATGAGGAACGGGAATCAGTTCCTTCCTGTTAGCTGCTAACGCCTGCTCTCCTCCCGGTGAAGTCGTCTCCTAGCGGCGAGGAGAGAGGGACCCTGCGAGGTCTTAGCACGGTCAACGGCAGCGCTGTGACGACAAACTGAGGGCGTATAAATCTTTGGATGCCGATAGTAGGGATGTCACGAGAACCGATACTTCGGTACCAGAATTCTAAAAATGTGACGGTACTCGTTTTCTTCGGTGCCGAACGATGCCCGTCGTGGTCGTTTGGTACCGGAGCGGAGGAACTGGAGAGGCGATTCTTCTGGATCTGATGGAGTCAGTATACGCTAACAAGAGTTCTCATCTACCGTGAAACGAAGGAAGAAGAACGCCGTAACAGCACGGAAAAAAACAACAACACCAGACGTGAAAGATGGCCGCTGCTGCAGCGCCACCTCCGCCTCGACCCGCTGAGAAAACAAACAGCGAGAGTCGGTATGGAGGTACTTTGTGTTCGAGGTGGATATAAGGAGTAATGATGGATCCGCGTAAACCAGAACGCGGTGCAGTAACGACGCCGTCACACTTTTCTTTACAAAGGAGGAAAGACTTCCAGTTTAGCAGCCCAAAGAGACGTCCAGACGTCCAGACATCCAGACGTCCAGAAGACGTCCAGACGTCCAGAAGACGTCCAGACGTCCAGACATCCAGAAGACGTCCAGACGTCCAGACATCCAGAAGACATCCAGAAGACATCCAGACGTCCAGACATCCAGAAGACGTCCGGACGTCCAGACGTCCAGAAGACGTCCGGACGTCCAGACATCCAGAAGACGTCCAGACGTCCAGACATCCAGAAGACGTCCAGACGTCCAGACATCCAGAAGACGTCTGGACGTCCAGAAGACATCCGGACGTCCAGAAGACATCCGGACGTCCAGAAGACGTCCAGACGTCCAGAAGACATCCGGACGTCCAGACATCCAGAAGACATCCAGAAGACGTCCAGACGTCCAGAAGACATCCAGACGTCCAGAAGACGTCCAGACGTCCAGAAGACGTCCAGACATCCAGAAGACATTCAGACGTCCAGAAGACATCCAGACGTCCAGAAGACGTCCAAACATCCAGAAGACATCCAGACGTCCAGAAGACGTCCGGACGTCCAGACATCCAGAAGACATTCAGACGTCCAGAAGACGTCCAGACGTCCAGACATCCAGAAGACGTCCGGACGTCCAGAAGACGTCCTGACGTCCAGACGTCCAGAAGACATCCGGACGTCCAGAGATGATGTGGTTGGTTTTAAATACTTGATGTTCTGTTTTAATATGTTCATAGACGTTTCTTTTTACATGTAGAGGTGTTAACGCACTTTTGGGACAAAGATGAATTAAACCACCTGCTTCCTACTTCCTGTCCTCCCCATCACTGACCAGCAACAACAACAACACGGTGCTGCTGGAAGTTCTTCTTCTACTACAGTAATTAGAGTTCAGAGTCAGACTCACCCTGCTGGCTGCTCTCCCTGTGAGTGCTGCCCTCCTCCTCGTCTGCCTCCTCTGCCTTACTGTCACCCGACAGCAGGCGACGAAACGGGCCGCAGTAATGGGTCATGGTGCAGAAACCCGACTTGGCTCAGAGAGACAGACCGATCCGGACTAAAGGAGTCCAGAACACCAACCGGACCCTCAGTCACTGACACCTTTAAACACACTCCGACGACTCACTACTGTCTGTCTGCCACCACGCCACCCTGTGACGACACACTGACAGACACCTGAACTCACCACAGACACTCTACTGTCCTGCTGTTACTACAGACACCTGAACTCACCACAGACACTCTTCAGATCTGGGTCCAGGTCTGGGTCCAGGTCTGGGTCCAGGTCTAGGTCCAGGTCTGAGGGGTCATGTGACCCTGCAGTCAGACGAGAGGAGTTATTCTGAGTGTCAACAGGACTATTTAGATCAGTACACTCTCTAAACCCTGCAGCTCGACTTCTAAGGAGTTGTCATTAGAGGGCTCTCTAAACCCTGCAGCTCGACTTCTAAGGTGTTGTCATTAGAGGGCTCTCTAAACCCTGCAGCTCGACTTCTAAGGTGGTGTCATTAGAGGGCTCTCTAATGCCTGAAGCTCGACTTCTAAGGAGTTGTCATTAGAGGGATCTCTAATCCCTGAAGCTCGACTTCTCAGGTGTTTTCATTAAAGGGCTCTCTAATCCCTGAAGCTCGACTTCTCAGGTGTTTTCATTAAAGGGCTCTCAAAACCCTGCAGCTCGACTTCTAAGGTGTTGTCATTAGAGGGCTCTCTAATCCCTGAAGCTCGACTTCTAAGGAGTTGTCATTAGAGGGATCTCTAATCCCTGCAGCTCGACTTCTCAGGTGTTTTCATTAGAGGGCTCTCTAATCCATGCAGCTCAACTGCTAAGGTGTTGTCATTAGAGGGCTCTCTAATCCCTGCAGCTTGACTGCTAAGGTGTTTTCTTTAAAGGGCGAGTACCACAGAAACAGAACTAGGAGTAGAACCGATGTTTCCATTCAGATCAACGTAGCAGGACGGTCAGAGCGGCGGACATTTTTATGTGAACCGTTGCCATAGCTACAGCTGAAGCGGGCTGACTTCCGTATAAACTGAAACCTAAACTAAGTTCAGCGGTAGCGACTACAGCGAGCAGCGTAGCGGTAGCATTACGAAGCACAGAGAGTGTCCCAGCAGCACGAAGCAGAATCTAAATAATGGAGGAGAATACTATAAGACATTTGTATAAAGGACACTTTGTCTCCGTCTTGCCTCTCAGAGAGGAGGAGGAGCAGCCTCCTCTTCCTCCTCTGGTCCAGCCAGTCGCTGAGGTAATGAACCCCTGACGGCTCTAATGCCGCTAAAGTGATGATGAATATTTCAGAGATTCAAATCGATACCTGAGTTACTGCACTAATGTACACTAATGTACATTAATGTACATTAATGTACATTAATGTACATTAATACTGAGCAGCTTCTTGTGTTCTCAGCTTCAGCCTGAAACAGAGTTACTTCAGATGTGTGTTTTTGTACATCATCAGTGTATTCAACTTTAAAAATACTTCAAGAGTGTATTTAGGTAACACTTCATTTTACAGGTGATAATCAGTAAGTTACCTCTTGAGATTCATTTTGAATTACTGACAAATGACCCCAATATTTACCTCTAAATGTCTGTAAATGTAACCTGGGAGCTGATGTCGTGATTCAGGGAGTTTTTAAGAAATTTAAAACAAGTTATTATGCTAATTATCATCTATTTATCAGCTGACATGGAAATGTATTAAATAAATTAACAGCTATTGGGGAAATAGAGGAATATCATTATTGAATCATGTTCATCATAAACTAAGGTTAGATCGGTAAATATCGGGGTAATTTGGCAGTAATTTCAAATAAATGTCTGACAGGTAACTTGCTAATTATCACCTGTAAAATGAAGTGTTACCTAAATTTATTTATTTAAATTTCCTGTATTTCTTGTTAAATACTGTGATTTTATATAAGTAAATATATATATATATATATATATATATATATATATAATAAATATATAAAAATAAATATTTTACTTGAGATAATGCTGTGTGATTTTCATAATCGCGATTATTATTGTTTTTGGGGTCCAAACTGCCCACCCTGAGTGGTAACCATGGTAACCGCATCCATCCGGTATCACCGCTCTTGATTTACATCTCACAGATGATTCTTCATGTACCCGCTGACTGCAGCTTTTATAGGAGTACTGCGACCAGTACACATGTATGTGTGTGTGTGGGGGGTGGACAGTGAGTCACTGCAGCAAACACACACACACACACACACACACACACACACACACACACACACTGGTAAATACACAAGAATCATGAAATCAGCGTGAAGTCCAGAAACAATGATTTCTATTTGTGTTGCGTTCAAGTATTTCCCATCACTGCTGGGAGAACTGGACTACAACCGTGACATCAAACAAACATGGCCGACCACTCGGACAACTAGTCTGACTTTGCTCACGTGACGGCCAAAACAACCAAGATGGTGACGGCTAAAAACCAAGATGGAGACGGCTAAAAACCAAGATGGAGACGACAAAAAACCAAGATGGAGACGACAAAAAACCAAGATGGAGACGTCCAAAAACCAAGATGGTGACGACTAAAAACCAAGATGGTGACGACCAAAAACCAAGATGGAGACGACTAAAAACCAAGATGGTGACGGCTAAAAACCAAGATGGAGACGGCTAAAAACCAAGATGGAGATGGCTAAAAACCAAGATGGAGACGGCTAAAAACCAAGATGGAGATGGCTAAAAACCAAGATGGAGACGGCTAAAAACCAAGATGGTGACGGCTAAAAACCAAGATGGAGATGGCTAAAAACCAAGATGGTGACGGCTAAAAAACAAAATGGCAATAGCCAAAAACTATATGTATATTGACACGCCGTCCCCGGTCTGTGCAAAAGTAACGCTAGAGCGGTACCCCGTTCGTCGGTCTCCGATGGCGAGGGGCGCTGACCAAACGGCGGTATTTGAGTGAGAATGTGTTGTCTGTGTTGGGGGAAACTGTCGTCACCGTAGAAACGGACTGATCGTCATGAACAAACAGGTCAGAGGCTTTGGGTCAGGACTCTTACTTTGGCGGGGTAAATGTGTGTGTGTGTAGTTGGAGGTGACGCCGGGGCTGATGGGAGTTTTAATGCAGCGCTGCAGCACTCAGACATCCATCCTGTTCATCTGCTGCAGACACACCACCGCATTACATCAGTGTGTGTGTGTGTGTGTGTGTGTGTGTGTGTGTGTGTGTATGTGTGTGTGTGTGTGTGAGAGAGCGTGTGTCATAAATAATTGAGAGGTCTGCTGACTCTCTCTCTCTCTCTCCCTCCCTCATTCTCTCCTCCTCTCTCGCCCCTTCACACGGTCTCCATGGCGATGCTCTTAAAGGACCAGGCCTCGTGTTTTGACAGACTGTCCGGGTCGTCATCACAGATTGTGAGAGTATAAACATCATCCATCACTGCGTCCGTTAGCGACATGCTAACACTAGCATCGACTGTGTTGAGTGACTCCATGCTGACACAGTAACACACTGATGACATCATGTGTTATATGAAATATTAGAAACTAGGGCCGTCAATGTTAACGCCATAATAACGCAAACTTGTTTTAACGCCACTCATTTCTTTAACGCATACACAACGCACACAACTTGCGATTTTTATTTAACCTCTTAAAAGTCCATCAAGTCGCCGATATTTCAGAGGCTGTAGTTAAAGCTAGAGGGAAGATACTGGTCTCCATCTTGGTTTTTGGCTGTCACCATCTTGGTTTTTGGCCATCACCATCTTGGTTTTTGCCCGTCGCCATCTTGGTTTTTGGCCATCTCCATCTTGGTTTTTGGTTGTCGCCATCTTGGTTTCAGGCCTTCACCATCTTGGTTTTTGCCCATCGCCATCTTGGTTTCTGGCAGGCACCATCTTGGCTTCTGCCTGTCGCCATCTTGGTTTCTGGCTGTCACTATCTTGGTTTCTGGCTGTCTCCATCTTGGTTTTTGTTCGTCTCCATCTTGGCTTTTGTTCGTCTCCATCTTGGTTTTTGGCTGTCTCCATCTTGGTTTCTGTTCGTCACCATCTTGGTTTTTGGTTTCTTTATTTATTATTTACAATTAATGTCGTCAGATGTCAATGTTTATGTTAATTTGTAAAATATTCAGTTTGCTGTGATAGAAAACTGAGAAGCTTTATGTTTTTAATGTGATGCTAGGACTACTAGGACGTTTCAGCTCCACGTGTTTTAAAACTAGAAGCAGCTTAACTCACATTAAAGGGTTAACTGTAGTTCTGATCTCTCCCTTTGTTACTGCTCCTTTAAACAGACATGATGTCATCAGATGGTCGATGATGTCACTGAACCAATCAATCACAGATTCATAAACATGATAGATTATGTTTTTATTAATCAGGTGAATGTTTATATGAAATACTAACAACGTGATATACCGAGAAGCTGCTGGGAACGCTGGAGACCAGAGAAACCAGTACGGAGAACAAACAGGCCATTAAACAGGGAGGGGCACGCACACACACACACACACACACACACACACACACACACACACACACACACACACACACTCTCATCAGCCTGTCTGTGCTGAGCTCAGCATCTCCTGCTGTTTGTGTTCCGCTCCCGGTGGAGGAGGGGAGTCAGAAACACTCTTACTGTCAATCTACTGCATGTGATGATCATAAAGTGGGCATGTCTGTAATGGGGAGACTCGTGGGTACCCATAGAACCCAGAGAACCCATAGAACCCAGAGAACCCATAGAACCCATAGAACCCATTTACATTCACTGATCTGGAGGTCAGAGGTCAAGGGACCCCTTTGAAAAGGAGGAGGGAGGTTTAAGACTGGATCTGTACACCCCTCACTTTACCAGATTGACCCTCCTAATAGATGGACCTGAACCTCCTGCGGTCCGAGTCCGGCTTCATGCTGCAACGCTTCATGTATTCGTGGTCCGGTGCATGCACGTGGTTAGCACCGATCAGTGAGGTTAGCACAACAAGCTGACTATCAGGGATTGGTTCAACACAATACTGTTGCAGTTCATTTATAGACAGAATCTATGAGGAAATAAAGCAACGTCATTTCTGTTATTCATTTGATAAATCTTTCTCTTAAAAAACAACAAAAAGAACCGTTAAGGTACCGGCTCACTAAGCAGCAGCAGTAGGACTGAGTAGTTGTACTGTTAGAATCTTACGATACCCATCCCTTGGGTTTACCTCCACCCTCACCCCACCTTCTCACTTCTGGTTGCAGAAAACCAAGATGGCGACGCCCAAAAAACAAGATGGCGACAGACAAAATGAGGAACGCGAGGCTTCAAAACGGCGGTCCACAAACCGTCACATGACTGGTCACAACACCAGACAGACTGTCTGAACCGCCTTTAACATTTATCATATAATCAATCACCACATGCAAGACACGCACGCACGCACGCACGCACGCACACACGCACACACACACACACACACACACACAGGTACAGACAGTGTTTGGGTGTTTCTCAGCTGATCAGCAGAAGAAACACAAACAAATCGACAAGAAACACACACCTCCTCTGGGACACTGTGTGTGTGTGTGTGTGTGTGTGTGTGTGTGTGTGTGTGTGTGTGTGTGTGCGCTCAGTGAGTGTCTCAGGTTTCTGTCACTACAGACCTGAATGGTGTGGATCTGATCCCAGAATCAATACAACACGCTGACCAGTCTGTAAACAATCACACTCTACTACTGGTCCCTGAAGACCCGCCTCCTTAGGCCCCGCCTCCTGTCAATCACACACTACTGGTCTCATGTACAACAACAGAACTGCGTAATGTTACAATGGACCGCTGACCCTTGAAAGAGCAACAGCCAATGAGGTAACTGCAGCACTCGGCGACTCATGGTGTCTTCCTGTCAGTGAGTCCTCTGTGGTGTCCATCTCTTCCTTTAACAGAGGTTCAACCTGTTGAACGTGTCCTTTACCGGTGAGGTGGGCAGCAGACTGAGCTGACTCACTCTGCTCTACAGGACCATCATCACTGAGGACCGGAAGCTGCAGCAATAGAATATAGATTCATATTTAATAACGGACTTCCTTCATGAGTCTCTGATCTGAGAACAAGAGAGGAAGAAAACACTGGAATCTAATTGTTGAAACCACATCTGGAGGTTTGAGAAAACATCTGGAATCTGTCCTCCTAGTAACCATGGTGACGAGTTCAGTGGAGGCACTTTAGCTAATGCTGGCTAGCAACTATTGTTGTCTTGTTTTCTTAAGAGAGAGTCGGACAACATCAGAGAAGCGTTTCAGAGACGGAGAGAAAGAGTTGCTAATAATTTAGCCTTCTGCTAACAGCAGCTAGCAGCTCACCTTAGCTGCTGTTAGCGTCAGGCTAACTATTAGCATCATTTCCTCTCCGTCTCTGAAGCGTTTCTCTGATATTGTAGCTCTAGAGCCTCCAATCAGTTACTCATCTCTAATGTCTGAGATCTGGAATCAGACAACAACACAGCAAGAGGACATTTAGATGTGGAGCTTTAGCCCACTGCTAGCGTTAGCCTCCAGCTAATGTTAGCCCACTGCTAGCGCTAGCCTCCAGCTAATGTTAGCCCACTGCTAGCGCTAGCCTCCAGCTAATGTTATCCCACTGCTAGCACTAGCCTCCAGCTAATTTTAGCCCACTGCTAGCGTTAGCCTCCAGCTAATGTTAGCCCACTGCTAGCGCTAGCCTCCAGCTAATGTTAGCCCACTGCTAGCATTAGCATCCAGCTAATGTTAGCCCACTGCTAGTGTTAGCCTCCAGCTAATGTTAGCCCACTGCTAGCGCTAGCCTCCAGCTAATGTTAGCCCACTGCTAGTGTTAGCCTCCAGTCTTTCCTTTGGTTAGCCTCCAGCTAATTTTAGCCCACTGCTAGCATTAGTTAGCCTCCAGCTAATGTTAGCCCACTGCTAGCGTTAGCCTCCAGTCTTTCCTTTGTTTAGCCTCCAGCTAATGTTAGCCCACTGCTAGCGTTAGCCTCCAGCTAATGTTAGCCCACTGCTAGCGTTAGCCTCCAGCTAACCCCGTTGACTGCTAAAGGTCAGAAGTTCTTCTTCTGCTCCTCTTTTACGTCGCTCAGAAAACAAAGACGGACTTTAATCAGGTCCAACAGAGACGCAGATATGTGACTGAGTGAGCTGATTCATGAAGAACTACGGCTCCCAGAATGCATCATTCTATATGGACCTCTCTTTAGGACACAACCACATACACACATAAAAACACTGTCTCTCTACTGTCCTACTCCTGACTGTCTCTGTCCTCCTGTCTGTCCTTACGCCCATGTATGTCTCATGTCTGTCTCTATACAGTCTTACCTGTCTGCCTGTCCTCCTGTCCCTCTCTCAGGCCTCATATCTGTCTCTCTATGTCCTTCTGTCTGTCTTTCAACTAACCTGTCTTTCTCTCAGTCCTATGAATATTGCCCTCCTGTCTCTCCCTCTGTCTCTCTGTCTTCTTACCCGTCTGTCTCACCCTCAGCCTTCATGTCCCCCTGCTTTATTGTGTCTATTCACCCTCTGAGCAGGTAGACAGGTAGTCCGCTGTCTGTCTTTCTGTCCCATTATCTGTCTCTCTCTTACCAGTCTGCCTTCTCTCCTGTCTCTCCTTTAGTCTACATATCTGTCTCTCTGTCCTATTATCTGTCCCTCCTGTCCACGTCTTTTGTCAGTCTCGCCGCCTCGTTTGTCTCTTTACGTGTTCACCTGTCTGTCTGCAACATCCTGTCTTTCTATCTGTCCGTCTCAACACCTGTCTCTCTCTCTTAAGCCTCCTGTCTCTTCCACATCCCATCTGTCTGTCCTCTGTCTGTCTCTCTGTCCTTTGACCAGTTGTAAACTTTCCTGTCTCTCTGTCAGACCTCACGTCTGTCTCACAGCCTCCCAGCTGTCTCTCAGTCCTGTTGTCTGTCCCTATCTTCCTGTCCAAGTGTTTTTCCACCTAGCTGTCTGTCCTCCTGTCTGTCTCTCTACCCTCAAATCTGTCTCTCTGTCCTCCTGTCTGTCTCTCCACCCTCCTATCCGTGTCTCTGTCCTGTTATCTGTCCCTCCTGTCCACGTCTTTTGTCAGCCTCACCGCCTCACTTTGTCTATATAGCTTTGACCTGTCTGCCTGCAACATCCTGTCTTTCTTCCTGTCCTGCTATCTGCCCGTCTCACCACCTGTCTCTCTCTCCGTCTCTCAAGTCTCCAGATCCCATCTGTCTGTCGCTCTGTCCTTTGACCATTTCTAAACTTTCCTGTCTGTCTCTCTACTCTAGTCTACCTGCCCTCCTGTCTGTCTCTCCACCCTCCTGTCTGTCTCTCTGTCCTGTTAACTGTCAATCCTGCCTGTCTCTCTACCCTCATATCTGTCTCTCTGTCCTGTTTTCTGTCCCTCCTGTCCACGTCTTTTGTCAGTCTCGCCGCCTCGTTTCATCTCTTTATGTTTTCACCCGTCTCCCTGTAACATCCTGTCTTTCTATCTGTCCGTCTCACCACCTGTCTCTTTCTCTTTCTCTCTCTCCCTCTCACATAAGCCTCCTGTCTCTCTGCACTTCATCTGTCTCACAACGTCCCTGCTGTCTCTCAGTCCTGTTATCTGTCCTTGTCTCCCCATCCAAGTGTCATGTCAGTTTTTTCACCTAGCTGGCTGTCTCTTAACTGTCTCTCGGTTCTGTCCTGTTATCTGTCCCTCCTGTCTGTCTCTCTATCCTCTTATCTGTCTCTCCACCCTCCTGTCTGTCTCTCTGTCCTGTTATCCGTCCCTCCTGTCTGTCTCTCTGTCCTGTTATCTGTCCCTCCTATCAACGTCTTTTGTCAATCTCACCGCCTCGTTTTGTCTCTTTATGTTTTCATCTGTCTTCCTGCCTGTCCGTCTCACCACCTCTCTGTCTCTCTCTCCTGTCTCTCTGTGTCTCTCTCTCTCTGTGTCTCTGTCTTTCTCTCTGTCTCTCTCTCTGTCCCTCTCTGTCTCTGTGTCTCTCTCTCTGTGTGTCTCTGTGTCTATGTCTCTGTCTCTCTGTCTCTCTGTCTGTCTCTGTGTCTCTCTCTCTCTCTCTGTGTCTCTCTGTCTCTGTCTCTGTGTCTCTGTCTGTGTCTCTCTGTGTTTTGCTGCATCAGGCGTCTCTCATCGTTTGCTTGAAAACAACCTGCACCCATCCCATAATAACCACACCTAGCAGCTCCATCTGCAGCTGCATTCAGGATGAGAGCAGCAGGCAGGATACCGCAGTCCACTACCCGACATGCACCTCTCCTTCTCTCCATCCCTCCATCCACCCAACCATCCACCTCTCTCTCTCCATCCACCTCCATCCTCCCTCCCTCCAGCCCGTCTCCACCCTCCGTCCCCCGGCCCCGGTCGGTCCCCCGGTCGGTCCTACCTAACGGTGCCTTCTCTTTGCCCTCCATCTCCCGCTGCTGCTGCTGCTGCTGCTCCTCGTCCTGGATCCAGTCAACAAGCGTCTCGAGCCGGAGAGAAGATCTGATCTGATCTGATCGGCTGAGAGAGATCGATACCGGCGGGAGAGAGGAGGAAGAGGAGGAAGAGGAGGAGGAGCAGTGTGTTTGTCTCTCAGCTGCTTCCTGCTGATGATTCTTCTGCTCTGCCTTTCTCCCTCCTGCGACGTTGAAACTCTCTCACTCTCTCTCTCTTTTTCACTCTCTCTCGCCCTCTCTCTCTCTTTCTCTCTCAGTCTCTCTCTCACCCTCTCTCTCTCAGTCTCTCTCTCTCTCTCTCTCTCTCTCTTTCTCTCTATCACTCTCTCTCTCTCTATTTCTCTCTCTTCATCACTAGTCTTCATCACTAATCTTCATCACTAATCTTCATCACTAGTCTTCATCACTAGTCATCATCACTAGTCTTCATCACTACACTAGTCTTCATCACTAATCTTCATCACTAGTCTTCATCACTAGTCTTCATCACTAGTCTTCATCACTAGTCTTCATCACTAATCTTCATCACTACACTAATCTTCATCACTAGTCTTCATCACTAGTCTTCATCACTACACTAGTCTTCATCACTAG